>PVKE010002172.1:0-86725 GCA_004027555.1 Craseonycteris thonglongyai
GCTTGCAGTTTGCAGTGTAGGCCTACAGTGCCTTGAAAGCCATAGACATGTTTTCAGAGCTATTCCTCTGTTTGAGTCTATCTGATAAAGAGGCAGGCAGAGAAAGTGGGGGAAAGCAAAAGGTCCCCTATTTGGAAGAGGTCAAGATTTAAGCCTGGCGGCATTAGTTACTTTTCCTAAGATTATCCCCCCACTGAAGTTGATTGGGGTAAATGTGTCCTAAGGTTGAGCTTTAGAACTTAGGTTTCTGTTGGAAAGGATTTGATTCTGAGAAAAATCTAGTATATGTGCAGCTGGCCTCTTTGCTGGGAAAGAAACACCCAAATCATTCTTGTTAGCAGAATTTATACCTACCCTCCCTCTGGAACCATGGCATGTTTGCGCCTACATTTTTGCATTTGCAAAATCACTTCCCTTTTTCTGGAAATGCTGTCCCCATGCCCATAGCCCTTTTCCTCTTTGAGGACATTTTAGCCATCCTAAGTACCCTACTTAAATGCCATCTTCTTTATGAAATTTTCTCATATTCTCGTAGGTAAAATTGAAGGGCATCCTTTTAATATAGTTCTGCTTTGACATTTATATTATATTGTACTTCTTTACCTTATCTCTGTATTCCTTGCTTTTTGGTAAATGCTGGTTGTAGAGATGAATAATTATAGAACATCCAGTCTCTACGTTTTTGCCTGAAGTTCCCTTGTCCTTGTGTTATTAAAACTGAATGATTTTCTTTACGTATATCTTGAGATTTTCTTCATGCTTTTTTTGCTTCCTGTGTTTCTGATACATCTTTTCTGAATTTAATGATGTAGTCAGTGGTTATGCTGTTAGGACTATGATACTCCATATTGGTGACAACAGGCACCTTTGAATGAAGATTTAATGTGGCAGATACTCCTTTCTTCCTTTTTGTACTTCTCCAGTTGCCATTTTATTATACTTTATTGATAGCTGCTTCTTTGCTATTGATCAGATATTCTTATATATTTGATCTGTTTCTGAACTTGCTCTTCTATTACACTAAGCTTCTTATTCCTGTGCCAACAATAAGACAGTTTGGTGTTTTGAATAAATTTTAATATCTAAGAAGGCAACTCTCACTAATTCTTTATGGAATTTCTTCATTTCTCTTTGATGTATATTGATCCTTAGAAATTTAAGGATCATTCTTTCTGGTCCCAAAAGTAAACAGAAAGAAGTAGAAATGGGATTTATTTTGGAATTGTATAATTGCATGTTTTACATATAAATGGGAAATTTTTATTAAATGTTAAGACTTTCCATCCAGGAATATACAAGGGCTGCCCAGAAAGTATCCAGCCACATACGAAAAATAGAGGTATTTGTGACTGGATTTTTTCTGGACAGCCCTCATACACTGTAAATTTAATCAGGTCTTATTTTATGTTTTTATTAAGATTTTAAGATAGTATTAAACAATATGGGTCCTGTCTTTCAGAATAAGTTTCTATGTTTTATAGCTTTTAGTTTTATTATGAAAAGTGTACTTAATTTTATTTCTATCTAATTACTGCTGCTAAAGAGGGGTTATTGCTATTTGCCTATTTATCTTATTTGTACCCTTATCAAATTCTTTTATATTGATAGTGTTTTTAAAAATTAAGAGTTGCTTTGAGTTTAAATATACAACACAATCTGAAAATACATCTCGTTCTTTCCTTTTCCTGTATTTTACATGACTGTCATCCTATTGTATTATTAGCTGGATTCCCAGAATCATATTGTATAATCTGTAACCCCAGGGTAAATTTTTGCCAAAACCACAATCTTTATTACTATGAAATAGACCTATACCTACTATGAAATAGACCTATACCTTTTTCTGTTAAGTACAATGGAGAAAGAAACTTGAAGGGCTTTTGGTTTTGGTTTTGGTTCTCCCTTCAATTTAGGAATAGCCTCGTATAAATGAACTCTAAGCAGTCAACTCCCTTCTTTTTCTCCTTTGGGCCATATCATGGATTCTAATTGTCTCATTAGAATGTACCTTTTTCACAGCTTAGAGCAAGCTTGTCCAACCTGAGGCCCAGGATGAGGATGGCTTTGAATGCGGCCCAACACAAATTCGTAAACTTTCTTAAAACAGTGAGATTTTGTTTTGTTTTTTGTTTTTTTTAGCTCATCAGCTATCATTAGTGTTAAGTGTATTTCATGTGTAGCCTAAGATAGTTCTGTTTTCAGTGTGGCCCAGGGAAGCCAAAAGGTTGGACACGCCTGTCTTAGATGCTTGGGCACTCCTCCTCCCATTCGATCCTTGATCTTCCCAACACACACACCCTAAGATCTTCCCTCGTCAGGTAATCCTACCTAGTCAATGTAGACACATGCACCCACCCAGACCTTCCTGCATGCCTATATTTCCTTCAGTTTTTCTGGTTTTAGAGTAGACCCACCTTCCCTCCCCTTTTGACTAATAAACTCTACTTATCTTTTAAATCTCAGCTCAAGTGTCACTTAAACATGTAAATCTCCTTATTCTTTCCTAACCCCATAACATATGTCATAGAATTGCCCATTTGTGTGATTCTTTGTAAAAATTGTTTTCCCCAACTGAACTCACTCTTAAGATCCATAAAGGCAGGTCTGGTGATGTTTTTGCCTGGTTTTCTCCCAAGTACCTTGCACAGTGCCTGCCCCACAGCGAACACTCAGGAGATGTTTGCTGAGGGACTGCAGAGACTGAGGACAATGCAGGCGAGGCGTCAATGCTATTAATACTTAAGCACTTTCTTGCAGGAACCAATAGTGGTTTCAATGTATATTCATAACAAGAGGTTTAAACTACTGTTCAACCTTCCAGCAAATTTCAGAGTTATTATAGTTTATAATTCATAGACCAACAATAATGAAATAGAAGTTTTCAAAATAATCTCATTTCTTAGCATTATGAAAATATTATATTTTACTTAATCACATTAATGCCCTTAAATCATACACAATTTTGTCTTACCTGCGTTTTCATGGCTTACTGAGTGGGAATTTTACTTTCCAAAAGAAACTTATCTTAAAATATTGCAGTGATTTGTGCTATTTAAAATTTATTCTATACAATATGATCTTATGTGCAAGCTCTCCTGAATTTAGATATTTAATAAATTTTTGACATACCCTGAAAATTTATGTGCATTTTCATATTATTGTTTAGTGTATTTTTTGGCATATATTAATATTCATTGAAGGCAGTCTTGTCAATTATTAGTCATTCCATTTGGAAAAACATTTTCTAATGTCCCATTTTGCAAAATGAATATACAGAAAAATGTGATTGCATTATCATAAGGCAGTCTTTTACCCTTCATGTTAATGTTCACTGTTCTGCATTAATATGATTTTCTTTAACTTTTATGTATTTTATTGCAAAAAGTCATTATGCTTTTGAAAGTGTGATTCATTTTTTAAGGGGAAAAGTAGCAATGAAGTTTATTTCTTTCATATACAGATCCTGAAATGGAAAATGAAGAACCACCATCCTCTGACAGTGACTCTCAGAATCAGAGTGCTGAGCAGATTACATCGAGTTCTCAGGAGGTGGATTTAGTGGATCAGGAGTCTTCTGAGGAAAGCTTTCTAAACTCTCATCCAGAATCATCATCTCCAGCAGATACAGACAGTGCTGCAAGCATTTCTCCTTCTGAACAGAATTCTAATCCCACAGAAAACCATGAGCCTATAAGCCTTGATGGTGAATGTACAGATTTAGATAACCAAGTTCAAGAACAGTCAGAAACTGAGGAAGACTCCACTCCCAATGTTAGCTGGGGCAAAAAGGTCCAGCCCATAGACTCCATATTAGCAGACTGGAATGAGGACATAGAAGCTTTTGAAATGATGGAGAAAGATGAACTATGACTCACTGAAGAATCTGGTGGTAGGTATCTAACAAGAAAAGGCAACCTGTGGTTAATAAGACACCCTCACACTAAGCAGGCTCTTTAGTGAGAGGCTTTAAGCATGGTGATGACCAGTCATGTTCTGACTGGGATAGTTGGTTATCATAGGAGCCTGGGGCATGATGTGTTAGGATTGACCTCGTTTAAAACTTTCCCATCAAAAATGGAAACTCACAGTTCCCCCCTCAGATGGTCACTTTGTACCACTGGGCAGCACCTCAGGCCAGGAAATGCTTACTGGACATGCCTAGGAACCAGTTTCTGCAGTCTCTGGATAGCCAGGAAACAAAGGCAGTTCATAGTCGGGTGGGGAATAGGAATTTGTACTGGTTTCTAATTGAAGGAAGCTCAGCTTTCTTGATTTTGGGGTTAGAGGCCCTTTTGGGAAACACATGAATATTGTGGATATTCTGATTGTGCTGCCTTGACAAAAACATTTGAGGTGACCTAAGTGGTTATGAAGCAAACACATTCACGGGGAAAACAGCCTTTGCTCATCACTTTCACTTGCTTCATTGTGTAACAAATGATCAAGATGACTTAACAATGTCCTTTTCATTTAAACCAAAGGTAAAGCCAATGTACTTTTCTCAGTGAGTTCTCTGCATAAAGACTAATCATTGGGACCAAGTAAAAAGGTCATAATATATTGTGGAAATTGGTTACTTAATACTTTTGGGAAATGAAGCAAGGGAGAAACTATAATATAGTTGCAATATGAACTTGCCATTGGGCCTTCCACAGGGAAAGCTGTGACTACTCTCAAATAGAACTTAATGTTATATCCTTGTAGGGTAAATTATATAATTTTTTTCCAGTTCATTTCTCTTAGAGGTGATTGCCTCTAGCCATCAGCCTTACTCCATCCCATATTTAGTGTGCAGTTTGAGCCACAGGCCCATTTCGCCAATAGCTTAATACATTTTCTTTTATTTTTCTATCTTAGGGAGCCATGATAAAACTGTGGTAGTGATCTAAAAATCCTGGGATAACTACTATTTCTTTTCTCTTGAAACTATGGATTCTAAAGTTGTACCGAAGGAGTCTGTCACATTTGTTGTTGAATTGTGGTTTTTAAGTTTGTTTTTTAACAAATAATTTCTTCTGATATGGACTTGAAAATTAGTCTATGATGTAAAAAACTTACACGGTAGCAACTAACATATAGCCATATAGCTTAATGAGAATTCTTTTTTCCTTTTTTTTTTTCCTCTTCTTGGTACCAGTCTGATGCTGGCCACATTTAAGTTTTAAACACTTTGTTGATATTTGTAGACATCCCTGTAGTTGAAATCATGGCTTTACTCATTTTATTTATTTTTAAGAACTTACATGAATCACTTCTAAAGGAATATTTGTGAGACTTAATTCCTTTCTCTTTACCAAGACATTACATAATAACCTTCTCCTAAAACAGTTTTGAGGTACTGATGAACATAAACTGTATATGGAGCTGTTAAAGGAACAGCACAACTGTATTGTAGTTATGTATATTCATGTACAGTATGTCTTAGATCCCAGGTAAACATTATTTTATAAGGAAATAAATAGCTGCTTTCAAAAATTCCAGCTAAACTTAATTGGGTCAGTGGGTAATGAATCTAATAGAGTTCTCTTTGGGGGATGGGGTGGGGGTGGGGGGTACAAAAATCTTTATTGGCTTTTAATTAAACCCAAATGGACCTTTTTAGTCACTGCATGTGAACTTTGGTGTAAGAAGATAGAACTATAATGCACAGAGTATAGGAAAGGTTAGACATAGTGCTGTGTTCACCTTAATTGCAAAGCTGCCAAAATAGCTAAAGCTTAATTACTTGACTTGCCTTGATTTATAGGACTGGGGCTTGGAGAAAAGGAGCAGATGTTCCTCTAAGACTTTAATTACAGAAGCCTTATATTCAGTGATTTGATTTCGTATTTTGTAGCTCATAGCCAGTGTAGCCTAACTCTAACTTTTCCAAGTTCTCAAAACAACCTAATTTTTCTTCCAGGGAAGACCTTGTGGGCATAGAGGGAAAAGCCAGCTTACTGCCACTCTCCCTTCTTTTGGCCGTTAGGGGGAGTTGTTGCCATTCATTGAGGTCTAGAAGTAAATTACCGGTATTCACTTGTTTAGAAAAGTGAATCCTTAAGTAAAAAAGAATTTACATATACTTAACACCTAGAAGTAATTATGCTTGATTTTTTTCCCCATTTAAGAAGGTATAACATTCAGCTTCAAAACTCCACAATTGCAACTGACTCTTCATTTCTTATTTGACATACTGCCATGAAGTTGTTTTTGAGATCATTAAAAATTCCAACAGCATTAGTTTTTTTTATGGTTTTTTGTTTGTTTGTTTGTTTTTTGTTTTTAAATACCTTTTATATATATGTTTTATTTACTTCCTAAAGATTTGGGGATTCTGTGCGACCCTGAATTTTAGAAACATCTGGTCTACCTCAGTTAAATGTTGACTGCATAGAAATAGAGCTAAAGTGATCACCACAGCCATAAAATTGTTTGACTAAGAAGGATTTATATAATGTTTACAAACCTGGAATCAAGTAAGGATTTTATCTGAAAGTTAAAAGTTAGATATTAGAGAAAGTATTTAATTCAGGTATTTTCAAGTTTTAAAACTTAACTTGTTTACCGAGTAAAAATAGCTGTAGTTTTTCTGCTTATGAAAGTCCATTGAAATGATATAACCTAATTTGCAATACTTTTTCCCATAAAGTTTTAGGCGTGAAAGGATTGTAATTTACTAGATGTGTTTGGGATGGGATATTTTCTTGGATAGGTTTTTTATTTTCCTTTTTAACCTTACTTCCAACCAGACTATAATTGTTTCAGAACAAATATTTTTTGACATTGTACGTTTCTTTCTTCACAGTATTAGAGTAAAATGAAAAATTGTGCACGCTCACTCAGATTTTAATTTCTCTAATATACTCTTGAAAATTTTTAAAAAATAAAATTACCATCACTTAGCCCTTTTTATAGTAAAGCCAGCATTTGTTCTCTCACCAAACTCCATGTCAAATTCATCATAAATTCATCATAAAGCTCAGCATAAGTAATTCATATAGTGCTTATAATTGGAGGTGGGGGGTGGAATTTAGTAACTATTCCAACCGGTCGTTTTATGCACAAGGCTTCAGTCAGAACATAGAAAAAAAACATTCTGTGAATGAAATATTGTATGTTCAGATTTTATAAAAGACATTTTTAAAAGCCCAATTTACAGCCGTATATTTTCTTATCATGTAATTTATGAAAAAGATGTCTGTACTAACAGGTGCTGTAACACTACTGTTGTTGGATTTTATTGTTTGGTGATAAATGTATACAATATTTCTAAGGGAAACTATGTACTGTGATGTAAAAGTCTGGGCAAAATGTATATAATCCTTGTAAATAATTGTGTATTTGATTATAATTACTGATTGTAAAGATTTAATAAAATATGTAAATATTCTGGTCTAGTTTTAATTTGAATTTTTAGTATCTCTTTGTATGTCTTTATACTTTGATATCCTTTAAATTTTTTTCACCACTCTGTCTTCCCTTCAATTTTTTTTTTTACCCTGGGGGAGCAAACTGGGGGACATCCTAGGATATAGAAACACAAAAATACATTCAGCAGTTTCACAACTCAGCTAGGGCCAGCGACCCTCCAGGTGGGGATCAGGTTAGTGCTTCACGGTGTCAATATTGGTACCATGTTTATGTTCAATTTAATCAAATCAGTTCTACTTTTGTCATCAAAAGTAATAACACTCACCCTCTCCTGTTCCAGTGAGGCCATTATCTTTTAACAGCCACTTTCAGGCACTGATACTATGCTTTTCATTTCTACTGTTTCAGGGTTTCTGAGCTCAGATATCTTGAAACATCTAACAACAATCACTATTCACCACGAATTGCTTTCTTTAGAGATGAGCAAACAGATTCGCACAAATTCTAAGCATCTCAAAGTCCCATCTTTGGTGACTGGGCAATGGGGATGGGAGCCACAGCCCTTGCTACTTCCAGAGTGCCCCCTCTCCCGTCTCAGCCCTCCTGCTACCCCTGTTGCATTTTCCTCTCACCTCTTTCTCAGCCCCTCTGTCCCCACCTGGGATTGACGTTTGGAAATGGTAGCATCCTGTCTCAGGTTCTCTGGGCATTAATTCCTATCAGGACAATGTACCACTTCAGGAAAAGTGAAAGGATCCAATAATATTTCTTGGAAGATTTCAACGGGGAGGTTGCTTTTCTGAGTAAAGCAAACTGAAGAGGTCTGTGTACTAAGAGAAGTAATTTAAGAGTTGAGAATAGGCCTTGACATCTGCCTATAATTCTCAAAGCCATGCTCTCCATTTACCTCAATAAGCCTGGACACCTATGGATTTTGGCTATCCTCTTCAAGAAATTAGTAAATGGGAGGCCACTGGTAGACCCTTGGGGATTGTCTTAAGCCATAAAGGAATAAACTCGCCATCCAGATGACAGTAAAGTCCTATGGTGTGTCACAGACCACTGTCCTTCCCGCAGTTCAGTCTCGGCGATACCATGTAACGTGTAGGTAGTGCTGAAAAAATAGTCTGGATATAATAGTAAGGTGGGATTTCTTAAAAAGATCGAAAAGCTGCCTCACATAGTTGAGAGAACTGAAGCCCCTAAATCAAGCTTTTTGGCTACCGCGGCTGGCAAACCATATGTGGTCTAGGACGGCTTGGAATATGGCCCCACACAAATGCGTAAACTTTATTAAAACATAGTTTGTTTTTTGGTTTTTTACAATTTTTTAAAACTCATCAGCTCTCGTTAAGTGTCTTTTATGTGGCCCAAGACAGTTCTTGCAATGTGGCCCAGGGAAGCCAAGAGGCTGGATACCACTGCCCTAACTAGATCAGTTCAAGAAAGAGGAACTCAATACCAGGGAAATGGCTGCTACCCTCCCTGCCCGGCACCACCCTACCCTGCTGGAGTGTGGCAGCAACTTGAGATACAGCTTCCATAGGAATCCCACCCTTGCCTTTTCTGAACCTCTAAGCCCCACGAGGCAATCTGATGAACACCATGGGGCTAGTTTGTCTTAATTCCTTTCCCCACTCTCCTCATTGGACAGAACAGAAAACAACCCAGAGGTGACAAGTGACGTGACTAAGGTCATACATTTCCCTGCTTTTGGGAAGCATGAAGATTTTGGTGCCTCTCTTTCAAAGTCATTCTCCTATGCTTTCTTTACCTCAGTACATCCAGTCCTTTCAAGTGAACATTCAGCCGGAGGGCTAATTGCTAACTCCAGGGCTGCCCCTGAGGTGCCGTTGCAAAACTCCAGGGCTCCATTGAACGCGGTTTAAAAACTACCGACTTAGATAATTTCTTGTTCATTATTCAAACTTTTAGAACATTCAAGCAAAAACGTCTTAATTCTCTGAAAACTGGCTATTCTTATTGGCAGCATTCATTCTTCCTTTCCAGATGAATAACCCCATTAACGAAAGAACACACTGTGTGCTTTATTTGGTGCTGTTATTTGTCTGAGTTAACGTGTGTGGGGGCAGAGCTCAAACGGTGAGACTGAACACAGATCCTTTGCTGGGTCAGCCCTCTTGTGGGTCTCAAACCCAAGGGTTCCCAAGCTTGCTTTGTGGTAATGGTAGAAATGGTTCTCTTGAGACCTGAATCCCTGGATCTGAAGTTCCTGAATTTGAAATTCGAAGAGAGCTGCAGTGATAAGCAACCTGTTTATTCCCATATTGGTACGGTAATAGAGAATTCTGGAATAATGAGGCCAGAGACATCTCATTTTAAGACAGTATTTTCTAAACCTCTGTAAGATTCTCTCATAGCTTGCCATAGCAATGATCACTTATTAGATGTTTGCCACATACTTAGAACTTACAAAACCCTTTGAGACAGGTACCATTATTATTTCAATTATCCCCGTGAGAAAACCGAGGCTCGCACACCCTGGCTAAATAAAGCAGAAAAGAGTGGAGGAGGGAGAGACTCCTGAAGGATTCTAGCGCTGCACCAAGGGGGAACTGGGGTGGGGGGTGTTACCGGATAAAACCAAGATAATCTCTTCCCCTCACAAGGCAAAACTGTTACTGGAGGGAAACCGAGGCCAGGCTCACGCTGTCTGCGCTGTTCAGCCAAAAGACCACCAGGAGTGGGGTCATCAAATACCAATTCTCGTCAGAGCACCGGTGACCTGAGAGGTGCTGGGTTTCCACGCTCACAGCCTGCCCGTCTCCTCCTCCCACACTCCCGGGGCCCACACCACAGCCACTGCTGTGCCTAGCGGGCCCAGCGGGCTGCTCCCTGGCCTCTGCATCCCAAGTGCCGCCCTTTGCCAACCAAACCTCGGTGTCCCAAGCTCTGCTCTTTCCCACTGTACCTTGTGGGTCAAGCCAGCTGCCATGATGCAGTGCCCATCTGCTCCGCTCCTCAGCCTTCTCTCCTCTGCTGCTTCGGCTTCTCTGGTGCGTCCACCCTCCTTCTGGTTTATATCCCTGCCTGGAAGGTAGGCAGGTCCTTCTTCCCCTGTCAGCTAGGGCCCATCACTAGCAATTACCTTCACCTGTGCTAGCTTGCAGCTCTTTGTCAATTGTGGTCAATTAACACCAATTAAGCCCATGCCTCTCAGCCCCTAGAACCTTTCTTTTCCTAAGGCGAAGGAGATTCATCAGGTGCCCTGATTTATGGCTGCCCTGGGCAGCCTCCTCCTTCTACCACCTGCTTCCTTCTTCACTCTGTTACTTGGGATGGGGAGATATTTTTTCAACCTTTATTATGTATAACGTGGAAGTTAAGAGTATAGACTCTGGAAACAGACTGATACGGTCTGAATCCCGGCTCCACTCCTTACTCTGTGTGACCTTGAACTGAGTCCTTCCGTTTCCTGGTCTGTAAAGTAGAGATATGAATAGAACCTGTCATCTCGAAGCATGACTGTGTCCAGAGCAGTGAGCTCGGCGCTACACTCATCTTGGGATCTCAACGCAATAGCTACCTTTAGCTACTGTGTAAAGCGCTCTGTTAAATGGACTTCTGACCCCTGCCACCCTGTCAGGTGCCTCCCCTCTACCAGAATACTGTCCTTGAGCTTCACCTATAAATTCTAACTGTATGGATCAGCTTTGGGCATCACTAATAGCAGCTTTGGCCAAGCCACACATCCTTCAACTTCTTATTGGCCCTGCTGGAGAGGCAGGGAGAGGATCTCACCAGCGGAAACGGACCTCCTCGCACAAGCTCCAAGACAAAGAGCTCACCATTGTCCAAGAGCCGCAGCAGGGCTGAGGGGCAGGGGACTATAAAAGGACAATGGTTCTGTAAAGCCGGGCTTTACAGGAAAAAAGAAACAAAGGCATTTTCCTGGAAATTCTCATCTCACTCTTCTTTCACCAATAGTTTTTCAAAACCTTCTAGGTCTAGAAACCCTCTCCCAACTAATGAAGTTGAAACAGGAGATAGGAGACGTTAGGGAGAGTGAAGGAGTTTGTGTCATGGGGACTTGCTAGCAGATGGTGAAATTACGCTGCAGGTCTAAGTTAGAAACCTCTCTCATAGTCTCATTCATTCTCTCTTTCTCTCCCTCTCTCCCTTTCTCCCTCCTTTCCCCTACTGAAACACAAACAGTGAACCAGATACGTGCTTTGTATTCTCTGCAATACGCGTACGTTTCCAAGATACTCTCTTTGCAAATATCAAAGACCTGGCTTGCTTCTCTAGTGTTTTCTCTTGACTACAGAGTGAGAACCCACCAGTTACACTAGGTGGGTTAAGGAGTTCCCTGTACAGTTCTGCAAAGAATAAGAAACCAGAACCTTAAGAACTGAAAAGCCCGTTTCAATAGCAGCACTTTACTCACTTCTCCTTTCAAAACTAAACCCCAGTTTCTATCCTCTGCAGGATCCTGGGACATGATACAGAGCACCAGATGGGTGTGAGGATGTGTGATTTTTGCCCACCGATTTCGAGAGAGGTGGGAAGCCTGTTTAAAAACACTAGACAGAGAAACAAGCAGGAGAAACTTGAAGGCCAACTGCTTCTCAGCCTGGCATTATGGTCAGGCCAGAGAAAGGATGAGTTCAGAGGTGGAGCTCACACCTTCTATCAGCCTGCTTAGCAGGTCCTGGCAGGGCTCCAGAGGAAACAGGAGGGTCAGGGCGGCAGTTATCATCCCACCTCATTTTAGATAGAAATAGAGTGGCTTCAGAATAGTCTATTTAACACATCTGGTTTCAAGACCAATTTTCTTGTGACTAAAAGTCCTCTATTTTAAAGTAAGTTTAGGAGCCACTGAAGAGTGTAGACCGTAAGGTCCCAGGGTAACTTGGTATAGATCTAAAATACCCTTTGGGACAGCACAGCTGTATGGAATGAGGTTAGATGTGGATTCTTTTTCTTTTTTTTTAAGATTTATTTTGTTTTGAGAGAAGGTAAGCAAGAGAGAGAGAGAAGGGGAAGACCCAGAGCAGTCTCCATAGTTGTACGTCATTAGTTGTGACATGGTTTCATTACGTACAGGTGGATGTGGGACCGTGCAGGGCGGGAATGGAAACAAGGGCCTCCCGCGGGGGAGGGGAGAACCTTTGCTGCCATCCCGGCAGTTACCTGTTGGGTCACATGCAGCACATGGTTTGCACGGGCCGGGGTCAGGAATCAAACCTCAGACCTCATGATTGCAAGACAAGCGCTGGACCACTGAGCTACCCCGGCATCCCCCTAGATGAGGAGTCTATGTTGCAGAAGGCCGTTCCATATCTTTTCAAAACCAACCAAGTAGGGAATGAGGCTTGACTTTTTCGATAAAAATGATGTAACCAAATCCTAGACTCTTACTCTAATATCAGTAAGATTCATGAGGGGGTGAAAACAGTGCCAATTTTGTTCAACCTTGTATTCCTGTGCCTGGCACAGTGCCTGATACATAACGGGTGTTAAAATTATTTCATAAAGAAAGAAAAAGAAAGATGGAAGGAGGCATATTCTATGCGCAGGGCTAAGAGTGTCTTTAGAAAATAGTTCTAAAACTTTTTAAATATACACACACAAAACCCTCAAGTTTTTCACCCAAGAACACAGTGAAGAACAATTCAGAATAATAGTTAGCAAAAACTTACCTCATCTACAGAAAACTCTTAACAACATACCTGTGCCCCATCTCATTTTAAACGACATCGGTTCCTTTGAACACTCCGGTAAACCTTGGCTGGGAAATGATCCTCTAAGAAATTGAATGAGCTTACCTGCTGTCTAGAGTTGTAAATAGATACCTTACGTTTTTTGAGAATGTATGGCAAGAAGGATATGGGCTTAGCAGTACTTGATTCTAAGCCATGCTCTCTGCAGGTGGAGAGGTAGAAGCTCCACGCTTGGTCCCTGACCTCACCTGAGATCTTCTGTGTACAGGACACACTCTCCTTTCTGTTCTCAACAGCAGCTGGGGTTGAGTAGGTGGAGAGGCACGTATTCTATGTAAGGAATAAACAGGGCTGTGAATCAGCACACATTTTTAAACAAAGGGCATAAACCATTGCACCTTTTGGCACCAATCTTTGACTAAAAATTAAAAATTATGTGTTTTCAAGAAACCATACTTCACTAATTCCAACTCTGTAGGTGGTATAAAATGCTGGTTCATTATAAGGATCAGTTAATGGGCTTCTATTTTGAGTATAAGCAGCTAAATCCAAACATTGGTTTCAATCCACAGAATAAAAGGTTGAAGAAAACTCAACATAGGCACAATATACAATCCCTATGGTTCATGGGAGATTCCGGCACATACGGATATAAAAAGGTATCGATGCTCATGGGCCGGGACTCAGGCTGAGTGGCCGTGGAATTTTCAGGCTGGCCCTGACCAGGAAAGAAATAAACATCATTTAGGAAATGTCTTCACTAAATGGGTAGGACATTCATTTGATGGGGGTAAACCATATTTATTGTACTTTCTAATGGGTTCAAATCGGTAAGTTTCATTGGGCCCTACACATCAGAGCAGAACACAAATGATCCTTCAGAGTAAAAGGCTTTACTAGATGATTCAATTATTTAGAGGTTTTAAAATAAACTCACCTCTATGAGACAACATGACCAAAATCCAATCGGAGAGGAGCCTGTGATCTCTGAATTTGAGGACATTTGTGAGGACTCAGCTGATTCGTGCCTGGCTGATTCTGCCCACAAATCTTACCTCTGGTTGTCATTGCCAAGCCCTGGGCCTCCTACGAAGACTTGGGTCTTGTAAAAGCCAGGATGGCTCAGCGAGTTAAGCACTCACTTTGCAGCCCCAGGGACCAAGGATCGAATCCCAGCCCCGACCTATGTGGACCCATATGCTGAACTGGGCTGAGCTTCCCATGTGGGAGGCTCCCAGTTTGGTTCTCACCCCCAACCCCCGGTTTTGCCCTGGCTCAAGAGGGCATGCCTCCCATGCGGGAGCCCCCAGCCCAGTTCCTGCCCTGTGTGCCTGTGTGAAACAAAACCATGTTGAAAACTGATGATGTACAACTATGGAGACTGCTCTGGGCCCTCCCCCTTCTCTCTGTCTCTGTCAAAAACAATAAAATAAAATAAAATAATTTTAAAAAGACTTGGGTCTTTTGGCTGAGTAATAAGTTTGTGTAAGATTTGAAGCCAATACATCCTAAGGTGACCTCTTTCAAATTCTATTAATCCATGGTCTCAGTGGTTTAGCCTAAGTGTTTGTCACTGTTGTTTCCCTGGCCTCAACGAAGCAGGAACATGTGGATACAGGCTGCATCCACCCAAACAAGAAACAATGGGGCCCCTCAGTCACTAAGCAGCTAGTTATGAGTGCCCTGTCTGTGGCGGGCATTATTCTAGGTCCTAGGGGAACAATAATGAACGAAGGGAAGTCCAGCCCCCATGCGCCCTTCTAGTTTTAGTCAGCAGTCTACTAATGGGACCTAGATAGGGGCAGAACATCTCGTAAGGAGCCAGAGATGGTGTTTCAAGAGACCTTCCTTTGGAAAAATGTCAGCCAGAAGGTTAGACATTCGGCATTTTGTTCTTAACCACTCAACCCTCTAGTCTGACTGTGGGCACCATTAGGCCCCAGCATGTTTATAACCAGGGCGACATCATTTATCGCACCCCCAAACCTACATCTTAAGATAGGTAAGTAGAGATGGATTTGCTATAATATTATGTGGATATCAAAGGTAGTGATACAATTTCCCCCAGAGGGGCCCCACTTTCAGATTCTCTTTATTATTCATAGATTTTCTATGGAGGAAGGATTTTATAATAGCTACAGAAGTTGCAAATTAAGGTATTTCCCAGAGAGAGTTTCGGATGAGAACTGGGCTAAAGACGTGTCTAAGGAACACAGGACTGACTGATGGACAGGTCACGAAAAGCCTGAATCAAAGCAGTCACCACCAGGCAAGTAGAGGACAGAGTGCGAGAGAGCAGTTGTGCTCAGAGAGCAGTTGCCAGTTCCGGGTGGGTGGCTAACTATCCATGCAGCACAGAGGGGTCTGAGCAGCTAAAACGTGGTGTCTGGGGCTTTGGCCAGTAGTTCATTCATGACACAGGAAAGGATAGTAGTGCCAGCCACAAGGTCGAGGAAAAGCCCAGAGACCACTGGGTGGAGGCGGACACCAGTCATGAGGCAGCAGGGCAGTGAGAGGATTCATGAAGGAAAATGACACCCATGTGTTTGCTAGGTGGCTGCTTTGCCTCTATTCTATCCAGCACACCACCTGCTCCTAAAATACGCTCTCCCAGGCTCTGAGTTTTTTGGCAGCGTCATTGTCACCTGCACGGTGAATGTCAAATTTCTTGTCCTGTCCACCAGCACAGATACCCCCATTGTAGCCTGAATCTGGATTACAGTTATTTATATCACTGCCAGGCTTGGTCCCTAACAGACACTGTCCCTTCCAGGAAGGTACCATTTCTTAGTTGGCATTTTATGTCACTCCAACTCTACTCAGTAGGCTATGGCACTCAGCTCATGTGGTGGAATGAATAGAAAAATAAGTGAGAGGTGGAATGAAAGAAAGAAAGAATGAATGAATGATGCCAACACTGTCTTTGTAACAATGGATCCCCGAGCCTCAATATGGAAGTTGAAGATAATCTATAATTTTCCTTTGTGAAATGTCTGTCAAGTCGAAAGAATTTCTATATAAATCCAACGTTCCGTGATTGCTTAGTCATCATCAAAGTGTTTCACTTTAGCAGTTTGAGTTAGCTTGATGTTTCCTTATTAGAATGAGACATTCAATTGGCGTGAAGATTTCTGGTTGGAATAGGGTTGTCTCGGTGATATGACAAGTGTGACTGGAAGCGCTACTGTTTAGCATGACATGAAGACATAACACGTGCTCGGTGCTGTCAGGCCTTGAGTGGTGCATGTGGAATCAACGGAATCACTAGGATATGAATCGAGTCTGCTTTGTGATTCCCCTGTTGGCACATTTACTTTAGCTTCTCAGGCACAGTGTGAGATTTGCTCTACTTATTCGCTATGACGTTGTTTTTAATTAGGTGTCTTGATGCAGCAGGGATCCCTGTCTTGAACATTTCTTTTGTTTCCTGGATGTGCCAGCCAGCTGTCTCACTTTTAACTGCCTGCTCTTTCAGAAACGTTGCCACAATGTACAATGACATAGCACAGGCAAGGCGTCCAGCCCAATGCGAGGCACCTGGGAGGTCTTGGGAAATGTTCGTTATAGTCCCCTGGCTGTCTTTGCCTTCTGACCTCCTGTGCCCTAGTCAACCTCAGGGATATAAAATGACCTTCATTAAGCCTACAGGATTTCTTTGCATCCCAGAAGAGAGTCCTGTAAATCTATAAACAGATTCTATATGGATTCTGTAAATCATAATGAGCATAAGACGTTTTGAGTGCCTTCTCTGTGCCAGTTGTCTCCACATTTCATTTGTTCTCATCGTTACAGGAAGCCTATGCAATAGAAAATTGTATTCTCCCTGCATTTTAGAGGAAGAAGTCCCCTAACTGAGAAGTCAAGTAGCTGCGGTTACAGCGCAGGTGAGTGAGGGAGGTGGGACAAGAACCCACATCTGCCTACCTCTGTCCAAAAATCTTCATCTTCAACCATGGCACTGCCCTGCTCTCTACAAGCATGCTTCGAGTGGCCAGCACTGTGACTATGATTAGGGTGACCAGACGTCCCGCTTTTGGCGGGACAGTCCCGATTTTTAACAATTTGTCCTGCATCCCGCGGCATTTTAAAAAAGTCCCGATTTTTGGAAAGAATGCACGACAAGCTAGGGAACGGCGGGAGATAGACCCAATTTTTAATCAAGAACCCCTCCCCCGGTCAGTGGTGTCCCGCTATACCAATGTTAAAATCTGGTCACCTTAACTATGATGCCACAGCCCGGCCCTGAAGTCACGCTTCCTGGCTGAGCACTACTGTGACAGACCCCAGGTGTAAGAGCCAACACTCTCCGGGCCTGGAGAGAATCAAGCCGCAGAGCTTGGCCCTTGCTCAGGGCCGCCCCATCTGGAACGTGGAGGAAGAACTTAACCCCTTCCCTGTGTTCTCTCCCCTCCAACTCCACCCCCGCTTTCAGCACAGCGGGGAGAGAAGAGCAGGTGCTCCTGCCCCCTCAGTGTTCAGGGAGTCCCTTGTCAAAGTGGGCCTGGCCTGCCTCCCTGCCAGCCCTGGGCGTGTGGGCTGAGTGCAGGCTAATTGGCAGGGCTGCTCAGAAGACAAAAGAACTCAGAGCTGCCTGTCCACCAGCAGGAGGGCCGTGTTCCCAGCTTGCACTCTGACATTTTCTGGGGGCTGACAGAGGTGTCACAGGGAAAGGGTGGGCAGGGAAGATCCGATCCTGGCAGCCTGGCAGAGATAAGCCCCAGAGGAAGGGCTGAAAGCAGCTGCTCAAGATGCTGGGTCAGCAAGGGGGAGATTTGACCTGGGGGGAGTGGAAGCGAAGCTCCTCCTGTCCTCTTCCCTCCTGCCAGGCCCTGGGAGACACCAGGGCTGGTGAACGGGGCCTCTCTCAGCTCCCGGCTGCTCAGCACCACCCCTCCCCTCAGGAAGACGCTAACGTCTACCTGCCTGGCAGAGGGCTGGAGGAGCTGCAGGGAAGCTCCCTGACTGGGACAGAGAAACCGCTCCCAGAGAACAGGCGCTTTGCACAGTGGAGACAGTGTGGACTTTGTAGCCAGCCATCCAGGGTGGCCCCAAAGTAGGTGTACAATTGAATCCATGAAATTCATCACAACGGCCCAGAATTTGTGTCAGACCATGTGTCACAGTGTAGTAGACAGGTTTGAGGAGTGGTGCAACGTGGATGGAAGACACTTTGAGCACTTACAAGATTAAAGATGTCAAACAAGTGTAAATGTAATAAAATGCAAATAAACTATACCCTAGACCTACTTCGGGGCTACCCTGTATTTATGTTCAAATCTCATCTCCGTGGCTGACGCTGTTACTGGGCCTTGTGCTGAGGTCTTTAGAATGCTATATTGGGGAAGCAGGGATGGCTCAGTGGGTTAAGCGCTCACTTTGCAGCGCCGGGGACTGAGGATCGAATCCCGGCCCCAGCCCGTGCAGACCCATGTGCTGAACTGGGGAGCTCCCCCAGTTCAGTTCTCTCTCTGTCTCTGTATCTCTCTCTCTCTCTCTCTGTCAGAAACAATAAAAGAATAAATAAATAAAATAAATAAATAGAATGCTATATCATTTAATGCTCTCAACAATGCTTTAAGGAAAGTTGTTTTTTTTAAGACTTGTTTTATTGTTTGAGAGAAGGTGAGAGAGAGAAGCAGGGAGGGCCCAGAGCAGTCTCCATAGTTGTATATCTCCAGTTGTGCCATGATTTCCTTCCACGCAGATGGATGTGGAGCCAAGTGGGGAGGGAACCGAACCGGGGCCCTCCCGTATAGGAAGCAAGAATCTTCTCTGCTATCTCTGTGGTTACCAGTTGCACTGCAGTTCAGCATGTAAATTTTGCATGGGCCAGGGCCAGGATTCAATCCCTGGACCTTGCAGTTGCAAGGCAAGCACTCAACCTACTGAGCTATCCCAGCATCCCTGGGAAATGATCTTTTAATCCTTATTTTTTAGGAAATGGAAGTTTAGTTCAACTCCTTGCCCGTGGAGAGATACCCAGAGAATCCCAGTGCGGGCTTAGCACTTATTTTGCCTGACAGAAGGCCAGGCTCTCAACCTTTAGGCCTCCCATAAAAAGACACTTTGTGTGGGGACATAATATATGAGACAGTGCCTGTCCTCATAGAGAATGAGTGTCTTAGTTTCATCATCTCTAACATGGAATTAATAACATGCATCTTTCAGGTTTTGTGTGAAAATGAAAGAAAATGTAACAAGGTCCATGGGAGAGGTCCTTGAGGGTCAGGGTGCAGGGGGGGAGTCCTGGATCTGTCCCCAGGGACCAAACTGTAGGGCACATACTTACCACTGCAATTTCTCTTAAATCTCTTTAAAAAAACATTACGTTAAATTAGAATAGAACAGTTGTTGAGTCTGAAGGGTGAGGCCATGGGTTTTGTTTTCATTTTCATGTTTTCCAAATTAAAATCATATGTTATATTTTTCTCATTATAATTGCAATACATGTTGATGAATTAATTATGAAAAATACAGAAACTGTAAAATAGAAAGAGGAATCTTCACTTCCCACTGTTCAGAGATGACTATTAATACAGCATTTTTTCTTTATTTCAGGTGTTTCATTAATATATTTGCTATTTCTTTTACACAATTGGTGTCACAATGCACGCTACCATACTATCTCTCACTTTTAAAATTCAGTGTATCATGAACATTTTACCATGACATCAAATAATTCTTAAAACATATGAGAGTTAATAGTTAACTTTCCAACTTTCTTTGCAAAGTGGTTTATGTCTTCTGCAATGATTTGGTGGGGATTCAATGAGAGGAGGCATGGGATGCTCCCAGGAGAGTGTGGGCCACGGTGAGTACTCAGTCATGACAAAATTGTGTTAGTCCATGACAATGCAAAGAGAACAAGGTGGTTATAGCTTGCGGGTGCCCTGCAGAATTGGGGGACAACCTTGCCAGTATTATGCTGGATGGAGCCAGCTTTTATGGACCCTCAAAAGCCAATTATTAAATACTCAGGGACTGTGCAAGCTATTAATAGTTGCCAAATGTTATGAATTCATGGATAGTTTGAAATCTGTCATAGTGGGAGTATTTACACCACAGTAATTGGAACTCAGCAAATGCTACAATTAGGGCTATTTATTTGCATATATATACACATACACACACACATATACATACACATCTTTTTAAATTTTATTTTAACCAGCACACCATTTGATAGGAACAATTCAGAAACAGGTTTTGCAGCTTCTCAGAGTGGCAGAGCCCTATAGAAGATGCTTCTGAGGGCTTATGTAGCATTATTAGATTTTGTGAAGATGGTAGGTGATACACACGAGCTGAAATCCTGGTCTGACGGCTACTGCGCTAACCAGAAGGAGGAATAGGGAATTCTTTGGCTAGAAGGGCTCACAGATCCATCTGACAGGTAAGGAAGTGAGGCCCAGAGCAGGTAAGAAACTTTCTCCAAATCCAGAATCAAGAGTGTTAGACTCCCAGCTCCAGGCTCTTTCCTGAGCTGCCTACTGCCCAATTTGTTGTGGATAATATGCCTGTAGTGACATAAATATGGATGGAGTTTAAGGGACTTCATGCATAAAAACAAAAGCATAAAGCTTCCGGACCTAGACTGTGCGGGCTGCTATAACAAAACGCCATAGTCTGTCTGGCTTATAAACAACAGAAATTTACTTCTCATGGGTCTGGAGGCTGGGAAGTCCAAGGTCAAGGTACCTCCAGATGTGGTGTCTGGTGAGGGATTAGAGTCCTGGTTCACAGGTGCTGTCTTTTTGCTATGTCTTCTCCTGGTAGAAAGGGTGAGGGGTTTCTCTGGGGTCTCTTTTATGAGGGCACTAGTCCCATTCATGACCTAATCACCTCCCAAAGGCCTCACCTCCAAATACCATCCACCCTTAGGGTCAGGATTTCAACATATGAATTTGGAAGTGGGGGACATATCCGTGCAGTGTGGGACTGTGGAAATGGAGCAGAGGGAGGAATTGGTGAAAGATATACCATGGAAAGAAGGAAGAAACCAGTGAGGGAGAAAAAGGAAGGTTTGGCTTTTAGTTATCAATGAGAAATCAGTTTGTGATTGGAGATGGAAACTGGATCGAGGTTTCTGAAATAATATCTTATTTAGATTAATGCCCATGTTGAGAAGCCCGCCAGCTCCTTCCTGCCTCATTTTAGGAACGTTGCCTGCCAGGTGTACTGGAACGGGCTCCAAGCTTCCTTTTCCACCTCGTGGCTCTCCCAGCTCACTGCTGCACTTGCCAAGTCTGGTTCTCTGCTAGCAGTGAGGACAGAGTGTACGCTACAAGATATTTATTAGAGAGTAATGCCTGCGATAGAAAGGATGAGGACAGGGCACACCCAGTAAGTGTTCTGCCAGCCAGGTGGAAAATCTCTGCAGAGTTTTGCTGTCCAAGGAGGCTCTCAGCAGCCAAGGCTGGTCTACCTGCACTCCTACAACTGTTACTGGATAAATTCCCCAAAGGTCACTGGATAAAACCAAGATTCTCCCTCCTTAGATGCCCAAACTATTACTGGAGGGAAACCGAGTGTGGGCTTGTGCTGCCAGCACCATTCAGTCAATAGACCACCCCAGGACTTGGGTTATAGAATAAGCATTGTTGGAGCTCCAGTCACCGAAGAAGGAGGTGGGTTTCCACTCAGAGACTGCCCATCTCTTCCAGCCACCCTACCTGGCCCAACACCACAGCCACTGCTGTGCTCAGTGGGCCGAGCTGGCTGCTTCCTGCAAACCAAACGTCTGCGTCCCAAGTGTGGCCCTTTGCCAACCAGACCTCCACCTCCCAAGCTCTGCTCTTTGCTGATGTACCTTGCGGGTCAAGCCAGCTGCTGCAACCCAAGCACCTGTCTACTGCTCTGTCTTGGAGGGCAAGCCAGCTGCCATGACTCAAGGACCCATCTGCTTCTCTCTGCTGCCTCTTCTCGGCTACCCCTCATTTGCTTCCCCCTTGGCATCTGCCCTCCTTCTGTTTTATATCCCTGCCTGGAAAGTAGGTGGGTCCTTCTTCCCCTGTCAGTCTAGGGCCCATTACTAAAAATTCCCCCACCTGTGCTAGCTTGCAGCTCTTTGTCATTTGTGGTCAGTTAACACCAATTAAGCTTATTGCCTCTCAGCCCCTACTTCATCCTGAGGGGAGGGAGATTCACCAGGTGCCTTGATTTACAGCTGCCCTGGACAGCCCCCTCCCTCTAAGGCCCCCTTCCTACTTCACTCTGTTACAATCCCCCCCTTTAACACTTAGACCCTTGTCATCTTACAAGGGTGGGTGGGCGAAGGTCTCAATCTTCTGTAGCTACTTCCCGCTGGCCAGGGCATAGTCCTAAATATCTGAGCATCCAGAGCACAAACAAGGGGTTGGGAATGAAGGGAAGCCTTCACGAGAGCGGATAGGATCTTGCAGAGTCCAGATCAGCTGGCTAACGCTCACTGCAGTCCTACAGCTGCTTTATTTCCTGCAGGAAGCAGCTTCCTTAATCCCCTCTCCTAGTTGATACGAGCTTAGGAGGAACTTTCTGAAGGGCAGGAAGTCTCAGTAGGGAAATAGGCACAGGGGAGAATGCGTCATAGCCCATGTCAGACCTGACCCCTCTCAGCACACACAGGTCCAGACTACTTCGTCCTGGCTCCTAATGTAACCACACCAACCCTGTCATGTGGAAACATGTATCTACTTGTATAGAATGGGAGCAAACGTTTCACATCATAAAACATATCATTTTCCTCAATTCTAATGAGTATAATTAACAGAATTCTGATTAGAATCTAAGTAGAGTTTTTATTTAGTTGGATACACAATCTTAAAGTTCACGTGGAAGATTAGAAGCCCATGAAAAGACATAAAATCCTGAGGACAGGATAATGAAAGAGGACATTCTTACTGAAAAATATATCCTTCGCTAATGCCATTTTAATACAAACAGTACCTTGTGGCATAGGAATTTTTTTTAATCAATAGAATTCCTGGAACAACATAAAGAGCTCAGAAATAGATACCGAGCTATATAGTAATAAGATATACTATGTGAGAAAGATAATATTTTAATCCAGTACGGAAAGGACAGTTGGTATGCTGTCATAAATGTGCTACCACCATGTGTTAACCATAGGGAAGGAAGTGAATTTGGACACCTATCTCACACCATCCTCAAAAATAAACTTCTGAGCGCTTAAAGCTTTGAAATAATCAAAACAACGTTAAAAAACTAGGCATGTGTATTATTAGTTGTATATTGGGGAGAGTATTTTGTATTAAGACAGGAAAACCAAATGTGCTACACAGTATTTTTTAATAAACAAAATTAAAATAACAGACTCTATGTTATTTTCAAAGGGCTGCTTCGTCATCTGAAGGTTGAGACCGTTTAAAAATAGGATATGAAATTCACTGGGGGAAAGTCAGCAAGTGATGAAAGCAGCAGAATGCTCTTTGCAGCTTTTTCAGAGAGCGCGCTTCTGGACAGTTTGCTAAGGGAACCTCTCTGTTTTGGAGAGCCTTGTTCCAGTCTACCCAAGTAGGTGCCACTGAAGAAAACCTTCCTGGGTTTCAGCAAAATCAGGCGAGGTTACACATTCTCCCCTTGGCTCATGCCTCAGCTTTTCCGTAAAATTGGAAGGAGAAATAAAAGTTGTGGGCCGAATGTCATCATCAAACAGGACGTTTTAGAAATGCAACACCCGAGCTTTCGATTTTATGCCGTGTATCGAAGAAAATGCAGGATATCAACTTTTCCAAGTCACTCTGCCACAGTTTGTACCTGTGGGGACACATCTGGCCCGGGGAGAAGAGTGCCTTCATTTCTTAACAATTGTGGCGCTTTCTCTGAGAAATCCCAGCGACGGCTGAGAACCAATCTCTCCAAGAACCTCCTTCAATGTTAAGTCTGTGATGCCATCAGAATCTGAAATATTATGAATACAAAAAGAAAAATCAATTGAAAAGTCAAATCACGCAAACTCAGTATTAGACCTTCAGCTTCATTGTATCATTAAAGATCACACTGTTGAAAAACTAAAAAACCACTGCACAAGGGATGGAATTTTGAACTGGCTGAGGGTCATGATTTGGACAAAGACCAAGGAGGAAACTCTACAAGCAGGGGGGAAGAATTTGGGATGTTTTGTTTTTTTTTTCCCATGGCATAAAATTGTTTTATTTATTATGTGCAGAAGACAGGAGAATGTTGTCTGGACCAGGTGACTCTGTTTCACCAGGTATCAGCGTGAGAGGTGGAATAGCAACCTTCTTTCTACCTGGGAAGAGGGCTGCTATAGATGCATCAGGACACTTTTTCCCCCTGAAGGCTCCCAGTTGGATTTGCTGTTCTGGGATTCAGCTTTCTCCCATGAATTCCTTCTCTCCAAGAATCTCTTGTCTGACACTCTGTTTCTTATTTGGCCACCAACCTTTGGCAGGGAATGAAAAGCCCCAACCCATTCAAACCAGACGGTGGTTGTGTAAAACAAATCATTTGTTGGTTTTTAATTTATTTCCCTTCCTGGTGCAAATACTAAATTGAAATGACATTGAAAGTATCAATTCTAAAAAAAAAGGAAGAGAGAATTCAAGGGATTTGCTCCATTTAAAAAATATATGTTCTTACTCTGAAGTCTTAAGAGCAGGCCTGGCTGTGGCAGACGTCCAGGTGGGAAAATTGGTTAAGTTTAACTTCTAGTTTTGTTTTGTTTTGTTTTTATTAGTAATAGCTAATATTAGGATGCCATGTCCAGTTTATAAATTGTTTTTTTTTTTTAAAGATTCATTTTATTGTTTTGAGAGAAGGTGAGAGAGAGAGAGAGAGAGAGAGAGAGAGAGAGAGAGAGAGAGAGAGAGAGAGAGAGAGAGAGAGAGGAAAAGGGGAGGGCCCAGAGCAGTCTCCATAGTTGTACATCATTACTTGTGAAATGGTTGGTTTTATTCCACACAGGTGGATATAGGGCCATGCTGGGCAGGAACCAAACCAGGAGACCCTTGCATATGCGGTGAGAACTTCCACCACTGAGCTATCTCAGCTGTTACCAGTTATGCCACAGTTCAACATAAGGGTTTTCATGGGCTGGGACCAGGAATCAAACCCTAGACCTCACAATTGCGAGGCAGGTGCTCAACCGCTGAGTCATCCGGCATCCCTATAAATTGTTTTAATACGCAATAATTACCTAATTTGATCTTCACAGCAGCACAGTGGCAAGACACCATCATTATCCCCATTTTACAGATAAGAAAATGGAGGTTCTGAGGATTGCTTTTCCCAGGATTCCCCGTTAACAAGAAACAGAGCTTGATTCAAGCTTAGGTATTCTGAAGTCAGATTCCTTGTTCCTACATTGCCCTTTGAAAGAAGACCTGAAACGACAGAATTCGTGAGCTGAAAGGCAGCTTTGAGATCTGCTAGGCTGGCATTTGCCTCGCTCTGCATGATGGGAACACCTGTTTCAACAAAGCAAAGCTGGGGAGATGCCGGGTGAAAGGACATTGAATGAATTTTGTGACCACAGAATGCCCCAGAGCTAATAGACCTTGGTGATTTTCTGATTTTACTTGCTGATGGATTTATTCTAGGGGTGCATCTACCTAAGAGCTTCATCCTTGGTCCCCAGGCTATTGAGACGCCTTTGTGGCGTTTTGCGCCCAGTGTCCAAATTAAGATGACAAAAACGATAGTATGAATTCTTTAAATATTTACTAGAAATCTGGCAATAAGCCGAGAGCTTGACATATATGATCTAAGTTAATCCTTACAAGACCCTGTGAAACAGATACTATTTTTAGCCTTATCCCAGAAGGACAAGGTACTAAACCAAAATCACTGCATTGGGTAAATGTGTATAACCATTTATGTGGTGCATCTTAAGTAAGCCTCTTTAAGCAGTCTAATCATTTTTCTACACTGTATAGTATCCCCATTTAAAAGTCTGCAAAAATCATGTGTTCACAGAAATATCTTGGCATAATTTAATAATACTGCCATTCCTTGAGTATTTACTGCATTGTGTGCTCAGAAGACGGCTTAACATTTTCTCTCTTCCTTACAGCACGTCAGTAGGTTGGGTAATACTGTCTCCATTTTAAACAAGGGAACACTGAAGCCCAGCGCAGGTAAAGGTCATTCTCAGATTCATCCAGCTGGTAAGTGATGGTTTTGAGAGTTGAGTCCTGGAGCGTCTAATTTTTCAGTCCATGAGTTTTTCAGCACACGGTGTCACCTGTCATACAATTGAGAACTTCTCTGGTTGGTCATGGCTGTCGTACATATTTCTCCTGCTGAGGCCGTTTTCTCCAAAGAAGATGGTGCAGTGCGAGCTTGTCCAACCCACGGCCTGCGGGCCGCATGCGGCCCAGGACAGCTTTGAATGCGGCCCAACCCAAATTTATAAACGTTCTCAAAACATTATGAGATATTTTTGTGCTTTTTAAAAGCTCATTAGCTATTGTTAGTGTTGGTATATGTTATGTGCGGCCCAAGATAATTCTTCTTGCACTGTGGCCCCGGGAAGCCCAAAGCTTGGACACCCCTGCTGTAGAGGCTTGAAAATACATCTACAAACTCTTTGATTCCTCTCCCTTAAAGAGGTGGAGTTCAGTTGCCCCTCACTTGAATACGGCTTGAACGTAGTGACTCAATTCCAACACATAAAATAAGGAGGGAGTAACAGTGTGTGGCTGTGAGATCAGGTCCTAGAAGCACTGGGGCTTCCTTCTTGCTCACTTTCTCTTGGATCACTTGCTGTGGGGAAGCCACTGACCATGTCACAAAGACCCTCGAGCAGCCCTCTGGTAAAGAACTGCCAATCACAAGCGAGGGACTGTCAACAGCTATGTGAATGAGCCACCTTATGCCTATGGGGTGTCTGCACAAAATTCAGCATCAATACGGTGATCTCCCGGGGCCAGGGGTGGGGGTGGGGTGGGGGTGGGGGCACCAGGTTGCCTGAGGAGGGGTGAACCAGCCCAGGTCAGAAAAGGAGAAATTCAAAACTCCCCTGCTAATCAGTGGTGGAATGACACCTATGAATAAATAACCACCACATTCCAACCTGGGCAACATAGCATGACAGCGAGAACCTTGACTATAACATATATATAAAGAAAAAAAGACTGACCCTGAGTGAAGACTTGTCAAAGCTCACATAGACCCCTGATTTCATTTGAGACAGATGGCAGACCCAGGAACTCAAGAATGTCATTCATTTATAGATCCTTCCTGTTCTGTCCCTGTATGAAAGTATATTATAAGAAAGCAAAGTACTTGGAATGTGTTATCTCAGACGCCTCCAAGGGTCCCCATAATTAGAGGAAACTCCTTTTAAAATAGATTTGCTGTGTTTCCCCCAAATCCCAGTCGAGAATATGTCCTTGATTCACAATTCAGCTAATATGTATATTTAATACCTATCGGGGACCAAGTCCTAGTTTAGGGCCTCAGGAGACAGTAATGAACAAAATGACAAAATCCTGGCCTCAGGACGCTTATAAACTATGAGGGAGACAGAAAACACACAAGCATATCAGATGAGTTGGGGTGGGGTGGGGTGGATGGGTGGGCGGGGGACAGGCCAGGGGAGGACAGACCAGCATGGCTGCTCTCACGGGGGTGCTGGAGCAGAGAAGTGCATGTTGAGAAGCTCTGTGGAACATTCTGGAGAAAGGGACAAGTTCTGGGGCAGGAGTGAGTGGGGCCTATTAAAGAACAGCAGCATGACACTTTGGGATTTCTAAGTAGGGATTCACAGAAGAAACCAACCTTGAGTTGCAGTGGTTCAGGACAAGTTGGTCTTTGCAGACTCAGCTGTGTTCTTTTCGGTGAGCAAATAAAAGCGTGTCAACTACAATGTCTCCCTTTTGGCCTGGGATTCCAGAAAGCTCAGAACCAAATTCCAAACCTACTGACAGTGGTATGGTCAGTTCATCTCAGGGGGTCTGGGGGCAGCTGCTCACTTTGGTTCTGTATAGAAATAAATTCTCATTTGTCCTGGACTTTTTCAGGGCATGCTATTTTTTCACCCATATGCCACTTCAAGTTGACTTGGAAGAGGGTAGAAGAATTATGTTTTTAATTGTCATTCAACAGATTTACTGTTGGAAACAAGGAAGTAGCAACAAAGTGGCAAATGCATTGCTCTGCTGATTGACAGCTCAAATGTTATGAGAGACCCGCCGGGTTCTAGGCACTGGGTAGGGATCTGTGTAGAAAGATGAAGAAGATGGTTCTTGCCCTTAATGCAAATAAAAGAGCCAAGAATTACAAAGTGTCTGATGAAAGCTGGCATGGAATGGGAGCCCAAAGAGGGCGGCAGCTCACCCTGATGGAGGATGAGGTCCGGGCACAGGGTCACGGCCTGTCCTCACAGTAGGAGAAAGGTCACCTCAGCCCCTCTACCTGCCACCATCCCAGGAGGGTGGTGACCAGCTACCCAGACAGCAGAAGGTGTGGACGTCTGCCAGGGTCAGTCCCGGCCTTAAGGCAAGAAGGCTCCTGACAGAAAGAAAAAATACACTGAAAATGTTTGGGCTCCACATGTCCTATTTTTAATTAATCTGCACACAGACTCTTCAATCACGGTATTAATATTTAATTGTCCTGTCAGGTCAGATCCTTCCCAGCCAGCTAAAAATGGCTTCAGACAGAGGAGGAGATGAGGTGGTTGGACGGCATGAAATGAGGAACGTGGGGTGTTTGCTCTGCGGGCCGAGGAGAAGCGGACCCTGGCCCTCGGCTCCCAACAGGAAGAACATCTTGTTCATCTCTGTCCCTCACAGCACACATCTGTAAGCACAGTAGCACCTGTCCATGGGCCATGTAGGAAACCACATAAGAGTTTAGACAACACCATGGCCTGTGGAGAAAATGGAGGGCTGTTCAACGGGGAGAAGCCAGGAGGCTGGTCCCAGTAGAGGGTCCAGGAAAGGAAGCATTTATGCCTCTCCGTTTTCTAAGGGTGTGAGGGACTGATTGGTATTTTGACGCTGGGCCACCTTCTGGCCCCGGTGAAACGCTGACTGACAGGCCTGTTTCTGTGAGCAATGGGGTTCCTCTCAGCTGTCCAGCATCAAAGCAACAAAGAAAAATGGCTCCAGAACTATTTTGGGTCTGTGCGCTCTCAGAAGCCCTGAATCAATGTCTCAATGTGACTCATTCCAAGAGGCTATTCATAGGCAAGGAGAGGAGAGGGCTGGGAGAACTGAATTTCAATCCGGTTCAGCCACTTGCTGTATTTATACCTCCTTTTTAGAAAACAGAAACCAACAGGTGAAGCTTGTCTTGCGGGGCTTCC
Source organism: Craseonycteris thonglongyai (assembly GCA_004027555.1). NCBI lineage: Eukaryota > Metazoa > Chordata > Mammalia > Chiroptera > Craseonycteridae > Craseonycteris > Craseonycteris thonglongyai. Next base: position 29,311 of record PVKE010002172.1, read on the forward strand.
AGGGGAGAGGGGAGAGAAGGCCACCCACCCTCTCATCTCCCAAGGGGAAGTGGGCACACTCACCTTCAAGGCCCACCAACGTCTTTTCTGACCACGTCCAACTCCTTCGCTGGACAAAAGCCTAACAAGTTCAGATGGTCACAGAAAATCAAGTTGAGGTGACGCCTCATTTTCAACAAGTTAAGAAGAGGAAGCTTCAGCATGGCCTCCTGTCTGCATGCACCTTCTCGTTTTGAGGCCATGGTTCTTTCTGGGAAAGCCTCTGCTGGAGGGGGGCCTTTGGAAACATGTGGGTGTCTTTGCCTGTCTTAGTGGTTGAGTGAGGACCGTCTTGAAGTGCCCTGGGTGGTGTCATCAAGAACTGGGTGCCCACTGTGCATTCCTGAGTAAAGAATGGGTTTGGAATGATCTGAGTCTGGACTCCATTTTACTCATAAAGTATTTGTTGTGCGTTTTCAAGTGCGTGGAGTTTTATCGAAATGTAACTGTTGTGAAAATCAAGAGAAGACTAAATTTGGTTAGTCCGGGACTTTACCAAAAAACTGTTCACCATTGAGGAAAATCACACCCCTGATGGCACTGCCACTTGTATTTGAGTTACCAAACTCACATCCCTATGCCAGTTGGCATTTGCAATGGTTAAGTTCACAGCGCTTCTATTTAGGAGTCTGATTTCTTCAAGCTGGCTGCTGCCAAATCTTTACCTCTTGAAACCCATATCATCCACATCTTTTATTTTATTTCTCCTTTATATTTCTATTAAGGCATTAAACTAATTTTTAGAATCGTGTGGAAGTGGGTAATTCTAATTTAATTTCAGGAATGTAGTGGGATGTTATAGGATATTTGTTGTGGGCGATGCATTGGGTCTAATCTAGGCCCAAACCAAGATGGAGATAGGATTTAAAATAGTAGAATGCAGGGGAAGCCAGGATGGCGCAGCGGGTTAAGCACTCGCTTTTAAGCCCCAGGGACCGAGGATCGAATCCCGGCCCCAACCCGTGTGGACCCATATGCTGAACTGGGGAGTGCCCCCATGTGGGAGACTCCCAGCCCAGCCCCCGCCCACCTGTGTGGAACAAAACCACATCAAAAACTTATGGAGTGCAACTATGGAGCTCTCTCAGGGCCCTCCCCCCTCTCTCTGTCTCTGTCAAAAACAGTAAAATAAATCTTAAAAAATAAATAAATAAAATAGAATGCATGCTCCCGAGAGAAGAGCCAGGCAGGTGGGTCAGCAGCAGCTGGGGTCTCTGAGGCATGTTCTATTCTGAGGCGCTAACGCTTCTGAAAACACAGCTGCCTGCAATCCAGGCAGTTCATGGGAAAGAGAGAAGGGTCAGAACAGCAAGAGGGAGAGGCTGTGGCAGGAACTCCTGCTGTCACCCTCACCAGAGCAAGTGCACGCTGGGACTGACACCTGCTGTCTGTCACCTTGCAAGATTGTCGGCACAGTGTTGTTAGATCTTTGCAGTAGAAGCCAAAAAGCTGAGAAGTTGGCAACTGTATTCAATGGCATGAGGCTAAGTGGCTCTAACAAAGAAAGCCAACAACACAACAGCCCAAGGAACCCGGATGAGGATTTCTTTTGCAGGTTGTGGGTGTTTCCGCCCACACCTAGTCCAGTGCTGATAGACAGCTGGGGTACCGCCAGCAAGGGAAGGTCTGAGTGGAGAAGACAGCAGTAACAGTGGACCCCTGAGAGTTCTGTGTGCTACTAACATGGAATTCAAATAGAAATGCTAGGAAAGACTGCCCGGAAAATGAATAGTCTAGAAAAGCATGGCAGCCTCATTAATTTGCTGGGAATATCACAAGAATTCAATATTTTATGAGTGAAAGGATAAATTAAGAAACGGGTGGATAGATGGCAGTGGGTTGTAATTGACCTTTTGGAAACATGATTGGGAGAACGTTCAGGTCTTCTTCTCAAGTGAGAAAGGTTTTGGTTACAGAGAAAGCTGCGATCTCTAAGGAAGAGGGTTCTGCTGGATGTGAGGGGGAGTTCAAGGAGAATCAGGTCACCCCTTACCTGAGCCCACGACCTAGGAAACAACAAGCAGGTAACAGTCCCTGTTGCCCAGGATCAACCCAGCCACTGACCTTGATGGTCAAATCAGCCATTCTGTGAAGACTTCCTCGGCCCCAGGCGCTGGCAGACAGCTGCTGTAAGGTCCTCACAGTTGTGAAAGAGCAACACAGGTCTCCCGTTGTGTGCAGGGGAGTGGGACTTATGCTTGAGGGCATGGGGCTCAGACAAGTGAGAGAGGCAGGCTCCCTGGTCAGACAAAGGCTTGGCTGTGTGAGAGAATCTCTCAGGGGGTCAAACATGTAGATTATTGGGCTTGGGTCAAGGAAAGGGCTTTCTCTCCCAATAGAGCAGGTACCCGGAAGTCTCAGTGCCAACTCAAGACGCCCATGGGAGGCAAGGTTGAAAGGCTCAGCGTGGCTGATGGTCAGGGTCACGGCCCTCACAAGCAGAGGTCAGGAGCGGGGGAAGGGGAGGAAAAGCTGGGCTTGGTTTTGTGTCTTGGACAACAAAGCCCCGAATGTGTCTAAATGTAAAGAGGAGCCAGAGGAGGATGGAGTTGAAGGGGAATGAGGCCAGAAGTCAGAACACTTGGGTTTTAAATTCACGTTTTACAAGCGGTTGACCTTGAGGAAGTCGTTTTCCTCCTTTGTGCTCTCTTGCTGCACCTGCCCTGCTCTGGCCCAGGGTTGTTGGGGGTGGGGGTGGGGCAGATGGAGGCAGAGTCCCACAACGCTGTGAAGGGCTGATGGGTCATGATCATGATTTGTCTGCATTCCACGAGCCTATCGTGGATACTCAACAAATACAAAACAGCACGAGAGTTCCAGGCTCAGAGAGCCCCGCCTGAAATATTCTCTGCCAAGGTCAAGTGGGCCCTGGAGAACCCAAAGGGGCAAGGATGCCCCTTCCTGTGGCTCTCGGGATCCATTAGAACCAATAAAAGGTTTGGGCCCAACAACTAAAAATTGGAATCGATCTAAAGTGCTTCACCCCCAAATATCTTCCTCTTCCAAAGATGATGATTCAAATAGTTGAGATGCTGAAGGAGACTGCAAAATGCACTTTGGGAAAAAGGATTAGATTCTTTTGCTGAACAACAGATTAAGTGTTTTTGAAATGACCAAGAACAGCCATGATATCCAAACCTACCTCATGAATTAATCAACCGAAGAAACAGACATTTTCAATTTTTTTTTTTCAAGATTTATTTTATTGTTTTAAGGGAGAGAGAGAGAGAGAGAGAGAGAGAGAAGGGGGGAAGGCCCAGAGCAGTCTCCATAGTTCCACATTATTAGTTGTGACATGGTTTCATTCCACACAGGTGGATGTTGGGCCGCGTGGGACGGGAACCAAACTGGGGGCCTCCCACATGGGAGGTGAGAATCTTTACCGCCATCCTGGTAGCTATCAGATGCACCGCAGTTCAGCATGTGGATTTACACAGGCCAAGGTCTGTATCCCCAGACCTCACAGTTGCAAGGCAAATGCTCAACCTGTTGAACTATCTCAGCATCCCTGACATTTTCTAAGATGTTATCTATCAAGGTTTTAAATATAAACATCTCGGAAATACTAGAATGTCATATTTGAACAGGACATTTAAAGATTCATTTAACTCAATGTACTCACTTTGCAGAGGAAGAAATTGAGGCCCAGAACAGGGTACAGTAAGACATGAAAAGTGCACTTATTTGAAGTTCCACCTTCTTCTGTGCTACGAGGATCTGACTGCAACATGTCCACATGTGGCACCTGCCTGCCAGGATACCTGTACGACTGATGTGGGGGTGATGAGGGGTTTGATGTTACCCTTTGGGGGAACACTCTTTTCCTTTTCCTGATCTGTCAGTCATGGTGCTGTCTGGCATGGGAGGGCATTTGATTCAGCCTGGCCAATAGTCACGGGGATTGGTCTGGGGTGGGCATGTGATTCAAGCAGAACCCATCAGAGGATTTTCCCGGGATGTTTATATGGATGATTTGACAGCTGCTGGGGCCATATAAGCATGAATCCCTGACTGAAACAAGGAAGCTATATGTAGGAGAGCATGAGGTTGCTCCAGAAGAAAGGAAACTCAAGATGATAGATCGATGATTGAGACTATGTACCTACGTACATACATACGTACGAGGGGGTACCCCCCCAACTGAAATTATCTTCTGGAGGGCGGGCTCCTTATAGTACAGGTTTCCTACCCGCTAGGTGAGTGTTTTAGGAACCTATCCGCACCAGTGTACCAGTTTGCGTTGTTGTGAGAAGATGTGTTCAGCTTCAGTGAATTATTTTTTTGGAGATTTTTTCAACGTGTTTGCCCATTTTGTGATGGGTGATTTCTATGAACAACATGTGGCGTGACAACGTACCTAACCACACCATGCTGAGTGTTCAGCAGTTTTTGACCAAAAGAGGCATGACCCTGTGCCCTACCCTCCCTAGTCACCTGATCCACCCCGAGTGACCCTTTTTATTTTCTGTTCTTGATGAAAAAAGTCCTCACAGGGAAATGTTTTGCTGATATGAAAGAGGTGAAACAAAAAAATGGCAGAAACACTAAAAGGTATCAAAATTGACATTGTAGCGTTTGTCTGGTCCTGCCCCCTTATTTCAGTGAGAAAACAGGCCCAAAGAGATGAGGTGGCCTGAGAAAAGCAGAGGTAGGATGGGGGAACCAGGACTAATTCTCCACCATATGTAGACAGTTTTCAAGATGGGTCTCTGGCTTTCTTTCCTTTTTCCCTCCTACCTTCCCTCTTTCCCTCCTTCCTTCCCTCTTCCCCTCCCATAAATGTGCTGGTGTGCAGCTAGACTCTTCATAATCGATCTGTGTATACTTGTGTGCCTGTAGTATGCGTGTGTCCAAGGCCATGTTGTCCTTTTTGTGGCTTGATAGTATGTCTTCAAATCGGGTAGTGTTAGTTTTCCAACTTTGTTCTTCCTTTTCTGAATTGTTTTTGCTGTTCTCAATCCTTTGTATTTCGATATAAATTTTAGCACCATTTTGAAAATTTCTACACAAAAACCTGTGGGGATTTTGTTCATTTTGATAAATTAGATGAACACCATTTCTAACTGCAGTCAAATCTGGAAACAAGCTTTAGAGTTCAGTAAACGGATCCGTTTTCAAATAGGCGGAGTGTGTGGAAGCCTCTGATTCTCTCCTTCTCTTCTGTTCCCAAGATGCCATGAAATGAAGCATGACACTGGTGACAGAGACACCCTGGACTGTGTCCTGAGAGGAAAGCTAGCTTCCTCCTGCAGCTGACCTCAGTCTATGGCTCCCATGGTGAGGTGAAACCTCCTAGCTCAGACCCAAGAGAGGCCATTCCAGATGTTCCCAAATAGCCACTCTGCCCTTCAGAGCTACATTCATCTGGTTTAGGAGACGTGGAATCCCTCACAGCCCAAGAACACCACAGGTCTGGGAAGTGGGGTGTTCTGGGAAGGGGTTAAGGAGAGGCCCAGAAAAAGACAGGGCAGAAGCACCGTCTTCTGGGAGTGTTGCTGCCATGTGTGGGCCATCTTCCAGATGGGACATCCAGTGCAGGGGCCATGATTGTCACACAGCTAGTCCCCCTGGGGCTCCCCTCAGACAGCCCGCATGTCACCCGTGGAACTGTTGCCTGTCCCTTATACTGTGAATTGTTAGCAGGTTCTCAATAGACCATTCATTTTTCCTTTTGAACACAGAAAGGTCTCACAAACTCTAAATACCACCACGGAGCAAAGGCTTCAAGTCAAAACATTCCCCAAACCACAGCCCTTGGGTGAGATGCAGGGCTGGCCAAGGGTTTGGAGGAAAAACAGCCACCCACCAGCCTGGAAACCCCTGAGAATACTGGCGGCTGGGTCACCTTGCTCACAGGGGCTGGAGACCGGGCATTTTTTACCTGAGTTAATCTGATCCAGCCCCTTCCCTACCAGTGCCTGCCTGCAAATTCCCTTCTGCCCCAGGACATAAACCCAACCCTGGGGCTGGGGCCCTGAGGCAAGGGGTGCAGGGTAGGGCAGGCCCTGGCATCTGGAGGACTTGAGCTACTCTCTGCCCTTCCTCCCTAACTGCAGAGAGAGAGAGAGAGAGAGAGAGAGAGAGAGCGGCCCTTTTGTACGGTAACTTTCAGGCGCACTTTGCTGACAGTGCTAGGTCCCCTGAGCAACTCCCAGGAACATGAGTGTGACCCATCCACTAAGGGCAAGCAGCTCCCGAGACCTGACTGCGTCCTCACATGAAAGAGGTGCTGGAGGTCCTAGTGGACCCGTGCAGTTGGCAGTGCTACTGCAGCTGCTTTCTGGGCAAGGGCGGCTTTACCAAGCGCAGGGGGTATTTGGAAACCAAATCCTGCGGCTCAAGCCACCCCGAAGGAGATGTCCACCGACACAGCCATTCACTGTGGTCTTTCGCACCACCACGTGGTCGGCTTTTTGAGGCTAATGACTCGGTGTTGATGATGTTGGAGCTGCATCCCTGGAGGAAAACCCTGAAGGCTGCTGTGACCCGCGGCAGATTGTCTTCCATTGCCAGAACCTGCTCAAGGTGTCCCTATTCTCCGGGACTGGCAAGCGGGGCAAACTCTCCTGGAACGAAGGTCTAGAGGCAGAACTAGGGGGTTGGACTGACAACCACAGTTGAATGTGATGGGGAGCGAAGACCCTGTGCGGAACCTCAAATGACACAGGTGCTGCGCATGAAAGGGCAGTTTCCATGTGGACTTGTGACCCACTGGGCCCACCCCCTTTTGAGACTTCTGGACTGAAAGACCCAGCCCCGGATCAGAAGAACAAATGCAGTATTCTCAATTACATCCACCTGCGGCCACATCCCTCACCCAGGCGATCGTACCACCCGCCAACCATTCACCAGCTGCTCCAGGCGAGCCCCCTGCTGTACCCCTCATGTCTCCCGATCGCCAGCCACATCATTCCACCTAGGTACCTAAGCACTGCCAGTAGCCTGGACCCTGGCAACTGGAAGCCTTTGCCAGTGCTCAGTGCAGGTGTGGAGGACCCTGTGCCCCAGCATCCTCAGTGATTGAGGAGACCAGGAAGGTGGTCCCCTGGCTGTCACCTTGGTGACAGGCTGCACAGCTACACAGAACCACTGCCTCTAGGCCCTCAGTATGGGGGGTGGGGCAGCAAGATGAGCCTGAGGATGCCACCTTCTTTCCGGTCCACAGATGGGCCGACTCTTCGGACCAGTGTGGCCTCAGGTGTCAGCTTGTGTGACAGCAGCATGAGGGTGTGTGTCTCCGAGGACAGTGACTGCCTGCAGGACATGCAGCGTGATGGCAGTCCTGCCCGAGCGTGGGTTCCCATCCCCACTTCTCGGGGGAGACCATCACCCTCATTAGAGTTATTTCTGGAATTATGTGAAAGGACATTGCCAGTATCACTTCCGAGGAAGGTGACAAGCTCGCTTGGCGTACCAGGTGTCACACCCACAGCATGACGGTCTTGCCCTTCAGTAGCAGCTGCGTGCAGCTCAGCCTCTTCCAGGACCACACACCCAACCCAGCCCACGGCAGCTCCCTACATGGCGGAGCGGTTCTTCCGCAGGTGCCTCCTGGGGGAGTCCGGCCACGCTCGAAGGGCCGGCCCCGAGGTGGGCAAGCTGCTGAGCTCATCTCGGCTGAGGCTCTTCAACTCCATCACATGAGGGAATAGCACTTGCTTTATGGGGGTGATGGGGACAAGGTTGTGGGGAGAACGTTGAGTCACTGCTCATGAAGTAGCAGCAGCTGTGGTCAGGATGGATCAGCTGGGGACCCAATGACGGCGTTGATGCCACACTTCCCTGGAATGACGCAGACTGCTGGTGTTTGCCGGACTCCGCTGCTGCTGCTAAAAAGTCTCACCTGCGACTGGGGGGCGGGAACTCAGCGGGAACCCCAGCTTCCATGTGTGAGGACGCGTCTGTTAGCCGCGGGGCCTTCCCACTTATCCCGATGACGCCCTTTACTTACACAGAGTCCGTAACGTAGTAGAGTGCCAGAGCGTGCTAGCGTTATGTTACAGAAGTACACGCTTACGATTTTGTAATAATAAGGAACGTTACTTCTGCCAGGCCCTGTATTTTGGAGGAGCTTCAAGCTTTTTCCTTCCAGTTATGTGTGTGGTGGGGGAGGGGGCCGGAGTGGGGGCAGGGAGAGGTGTGAGGCCATCTCTGTAGCCTGTGGCAAGACCTGAGGGGACTTGGGGCATGAGAATCTCCCCTGGCAGAGACACAAACAGCAGATTATCTCAAGGGTAAATGAGGATTTGGGGTGACTTGATTTAAAGCTTCCCGTTTTCCTTTTTTGGGCAGAGGCCTGGGAGTGGGGTTGGGAGCTGAAAACAGACAGCGCCTTGTTAGGGACTTGGGTTCTCACTTGTGGAATGAAGCAGCTTTGGAAAAGTCTTTCTCCTTCCGGTGCCCCTCCCATCACGTGCCAACTAAGCCACTCTTTAAACCCCAAACCCCATTTGTATTCCAGTCTGATCATGGGCGGCTCGAATCCCTGTAGTTGGGTTTGTAGCTGATGAGAAATGTTCAGTGGAGCCTTCAGCTGCCACAGAAGGACAGTGGGGAAGCCAGCCAACCTCCTCACCCCACAGCTGGGCCCCCGGGGAGCTGGGTGGTGGCAGGTCTGTCTTTGCAACTGCGTTTTACTGGATCGTCTCTGTGTGGCTGTAATGAAGGCTCTCAGCCCGATAGGATGGCAAACCATGAGAACCCAGCATCAGTCAATGACCAAGTGCCCAGCATACCAATGACCAGGCCTCCAGGAACAATTGGAGCTAATGCTTGACATTCCAGCCATGAGCTGGCTGCTCCACACAGGGAGACATATGTCCTGAGCCAGCTCCCAGCTAGCAATTCCCAGACTCACCAGGAATCCAAGCCCTGCTGCCCCGGTTACAATTGTAACACCCCACCTCCTCCATAGGCACTGCGGGTGCAAATCCTTGTCTGTGTCTTCACCTGAGGGACCCTGCAGAGGATAAGCAGCCATGGCCCTAAGCCCCTTGAAACCAGGGACCCCTCCTTCACACAAAGGCTTTCCTGGGGGTGGGCTCTGCCTGCCTTGAGGCATCAAATTGGGGGCAGGGGGCTTTCGAGAATGGTGACAGAGTTGTGTTCCCTTCTGTGGGTTCTCACAGCCCCTTGGGGTGTGTGTACGAACCTACACCCTACTAGTCATAGCTCCTAGGGGTGGGGTTTCTTCTGCTCAGCTTTGTTTGGCGGTGCCCATCTCAGTGGCATGCAGGTGGCTCTGGAACCCTCCCTGGGCCTCATAGTCACCTGGGGAGATACTACAAAATGCCCGTCCCCACTCCCAGAGATCCTGGCATAACTGACCTGAGGTCTGGACATTGGCAGCCTGAAAAACTCCCCAACTGGTTCTAATATGCAGCCATGGTTTAGACACTCCTCTCCTCCCAGGGTGTAAATGGATGATCCATGAAAACTTGTCTTATACAAATCAGGGAGACAGCTTTGCCCAAGTGACACCTTCTCTTTTAGTGTGTGTGTCTGTTGGTGGTTGTGGTGATGGTTTCTCAGATCCTACCCACTCCTACCATTTTTCCACTGTTGCTACCATTTGTTTGAGCCATAAACCTCCTGGGGGAACCAAGTTCTAGGAGAGTTACTGGCAGGCATTTCTCTTCTGATGTTTGGAAGTGACTGAATAACCTCTTAGGAAATTCCTGCCTCCAACACACGGGAGTATCTCCCTTGTCCTCCACGCGCACTCTAGCCCCGTGGAACCGCTTCCTCAGCATCGTCTAGATGCAGATCATGGTTTCTGAGCCCTCTGGGAAGTGGTCGTGGATGAGGCTGAGGGGTTGTGTGTGAGATCCCAGGTGGGTCCAGCAGCCCGGGAGGGAGAATTGTTTTTACTGATAAGGTACACTAGGGTCAGGAAGGATAAGTAATGTGTCTCATTGTCCCAGGTCTCACAGCTAAGAGTGAGAGAGTGAGCAAGCTTGTGCATGAGCGCGCACAAGCGCACACCCAAGGGATTTAAAGAACTCACAGCATCATCTTATTCTGGCAACTTCATCGCATTTGTGCATTTGCAGATGCTGATAGAACTAAGTGGGCTGTCCCTGAATGCTGGGGGCGATGAAAACAAGGTTGGGGGCTTTCTAAGTGGGTGCCTGATGTAGTGCACACCCTGGAAGAACAGAACATAAAAGAATGGAAAAAAGAAGCCCTGTGGACACAGAAGAAAGAAGAAGAGAGAAGAGTGGAGGGACAAGGACGAGACTGTTCCTGGACATTCAGAATGGCCCCCTCCCTGAGATCCAGGAAGGAAGAAAGAAACAAAAAAGAGCAAAGCCAGGTCAACTGTTAAAAATCATTTAATAGAAAGTTCAATGTCAAAATGTAACAATAAACAAAAATACACATGTATAAATATGTATATATAATTAGACCTGTACACTTTCTCAGACCCATTTCAAAACGGAACAGAATCATCGTTACATCGTGGTGGTCAAATCAAAAAGCATAGTCAGGCAACGTGGACCCACTGGTGCTATGGGGAGTAGCCCTGCTGACGGACTTTGGGGGTTCCAAGCATTCCAGTCATGAGGACGCGGGGGATATCACCAAGGGCCTTTTTCTGGAGACTCAGGAGGGAAGACAAGCAACCCCAGGGCTCTGTATGGGGCGCCTGATCCTTTCTTAGCACCCGTCGCCACTACTGTCTGGGGGCAGCTCTCCTGTCAGGTGGGGTTTTAAGTACTTCAGTTTATGTTGTTCGAGCCTTTGCCTGCCCTGTCTCCTAGATTAGGAACTCCTGGGGATTTTGCCTCAAGACCTCCTGTTCCGCAGGCCGCGAGCCAGCAGTGGTTTGAATGGGTGCCATTGAGGTGTGTGCTGATCAGCTCTTGAAACACTGGTGTCCTAAGTGGGTGGCGTGCACATACCAAGGAGTAGCCAAGACCCCCCGCAGGGGTTCAAAAAGAAGATACCAGAACCTTGGATGATAATATGTTGTATCTTATTCTGTTAAAATGTCAACATTGGGTACTTTTTATAATGTGCCTAATATATTAGTACAGACGTCTATGAATAGAGGTTAAATAAATTAAGGAACACACACAGGGGGCGCATCTCACAGGTGTTTTTGTTGATAGGCGTGTGCGATCGGAACAGACAGGCGCCCACTGCTTTACAGAATTCACGGGCGTGCAGAGTGCTGGGGAGGCTGCCCCACTGGGCTCCCAGGCCCACCCGAGCAGGGCTTTGCAGGTGTCCAGAAGGGGCACCCCTAAGACACCTCTCAGACCTGCCTGAGGGCGGATGCCTCCCCATCCTGCCGCTAGGTCTCCCTTGAATGTAAGGCCTTATTCCTCCATAAAACACAAATGCCCTTGGGAAGAGTGCATACACAGCTATTGCCAACCGGCAGTCATTTTGACCTTTTCCTGGTGATGGAGGGGGAACTGGACCAGGGCAAACAGGGAGGTGTTCCCAGCAAACCTGGTCAAATCCCATGACCACCCCCACCTCCCATGGGGACCGCCCCAGGCCTTAATATTAGAGTAGATGTGTGTGAGGCCAACTGTTCTGTCAGTTTCCAGTGTCACAACTGCCACAGGCCGAATTCTAATCAAAAGCACCTAGGCTGATGGGATATTTGAGTAGGGACCACAAGACACAGAATGAGAAATTCCTCAGCAAAGAGCCAGAGGAAGATCTGGGAAAAGTGTGGGTGTTTGGGCTAAAATCTTCCCCAGGGTTCGGAAGGCCAGGGTCGTTGTTGGATATGCCAGGCTACACCCATGAGGATAGGCATAGGTCACCTCTCCTCCACCCACCCCCCATGAGTATTCAGGGCCCTTTGGGATCCCAGAACCACTCAGCTAGGAAAGTGCCTTCAGTCTGAAATTCCTCCAAACTCTCAGGGAAATGATGTCACTTGTTTCTCGAGTTTCTAGAAACCATGCTGCCTCACAGCCAGTATTTTGATGCATCGGATTCTTTTCTTTTCCTTACAAAATGTCTCACTATTTGTCTGGTGGGGGCCGTGTGAGGAAAAACCCGAGGCTCTGCACTCTGAATAGGTTCTCTGGAAAACCTAAAAGGCACCGCGAGTTGTCCCCACAGAGAGACCTGGTTTGTCTCGGAGCCTTCCCGGTCTCCTGCCTGAAAAGCGCAGAGCTCCGAGCTCCGGTCACCTTCCAGGTCTCCACCAGGTCCACGGCAGCTGTCTCGGCTCGTGAGTATTTTCCACGCGCCAACAATCCATCTGTGCTTTTAAAAATGTTGACTATCCCTTTTGGTGGGGACTCTGGTGTGTACTCGGGACACAGCCAAGGCTTGGCCACCTGGTGTGACCTGACTCAGGGAAAGGTTGTCGAAGGGCAGCTGCCATTGGTGGAGCGGGTGAGGGTGTCACCCACTAAGTTGGGGAGCCCTCCGCTGCCTCCCGTGCATTCATCTGAGGGTGTACCCTCATGCTGGGGTCTAGGCCAGCCAATTCCCAAGGGGTAATCTTAACCTTGGTGGCTCTCCAGATAGGTCAGGACGACCTAGAGCTGTCCCTTATCTGTCTGTAAACCAGAACCAGCCCAGACAAAAGCCTCGGAATTCCAACGGTTTTTGGTGAGAGGAGGAGGGGTTAGGAGGAGATCGGGGAGGGGAGGGGGGTGCACAGTACTCAGTATTCTCAGTAAGCAACTGTGCTCTTCCACTGTGAGGACGAAATCCCGGCCCTAATGCTCAGCGCACGTCCCTCCCTGGGTGACCAGCAGTGACCTCTGCTTCAGAGGGCAGAGTATCACCTACAGGCTGTCTTTACAGCCCTGGAGCCCCCGTAAGCCCACAGGGCCCTCTGGGGCGGCTGCCCGAGCCTCATCCCTCTCTCTCCCTCCTCAGCTCCCAGCTCCCGCCGCTTTCCTGCATGCGGGCTCTGAGGCCCACACGGTCCCTCCTTTGGGCTGAGTCCCCTGCTGTCCCCTCAGCCTGGAAGGACCTCTGCAACACTCTCTCAGTCCTCTGACAAACCTGGGCTTTGATGTGACTTCTTTCAAGAAGCCCTGATTCCCAAAGCCGGGCGGCGGCCACCCAGCACTTAGCCGTGCAGGCGCTTCCTGGACGGTCAGGAGTGGCGTTCGGTTCAGTCGTGAATTGCTGGAGACGAGCTCAGTGCCTTGAGTGTACCAGGTGCCCCACACAAGTGCTTGACGTCAGGGAAGGCAACGCTAAACATGTTCCCTCTGGGACCACCTCAACGAAGGGGCCCCAACTTCACACCCCGGTGTGGGGGCATCCCCACTGGAGAGGCAAGGCCACCGTCAAGGCTGCGCTGGATGAGTGGGAGAGTGTGTGAGAAAGGCTGTGCTTGCAGATGGCTGAACCTGGCCTGTGTCCTGAGGGAGGTGTGTCCTTTCTGTGGGCAAAGGAGGCCAGCCACCACATCCAGGCTGGAGGTCCAGTGAGGCAAACGTGCTGGTGGCTGGGCATGCTGGCACAGAGGGGGCGCAAGGCCAGACAGCCAGCAGACCTCTGTCCTGTGGGCGTCTAACTCAGACCTCGGCAAGAGTGATCACTAGCCTTCCCTGCTGTGGTATTGTTATCGTTACTCTAACACTTTCCTAGACGTTACCTTCGAGATCACACAAGAGGCAAAATACAGCTCTTCCTTGAACTAGTTCAATGATAAAGTAGTTAGATTATCTTTCTCCGTGTGTGTGTGTGTGTGTGTGTGTGTGTGTGAAGGAAATAGATCCAAATTTAGAGTCTTAATACGACAGCTGCCTGGTTCTGCTCCAAGAAAATGGATACAATTTTTAAAAATGAATTTGCATCTTGCTTTGAAAGGAAAAGCTGGCTTGAAATCTATCGCGGAACTTCGCTTGCCCACTTGATTGTCAAGAGAGAACAGTCCCTGAAGGCCTGGACTGAGATGCCAAGAATCCAGGAGCTGTTCTGCCACTTCTGGGTCTAGGCCAAGTGGCCCCCAAGGTTCCACAGCTATTTTTAACCCCAGGGACCCTAAGGCAGTTCTGGCAGAGTTTATGATGTTCTTTTTACTGCCTCTAAGTCTTACTCAATCAAGTTCAAAGACTTGGGCTAAAAATAACCCTTGGAAAGGGAAGAGGGGAGAATTCAGGGTAGAGTGGGAAGACGGTATTAGAATGAGGCTTTTGGTAAAGAGTGAATCTTGCTGAATTAATGCAATTTCTCTGTCTTCCAAGAGACCAGAGCCATTTCCCACTTTATCTTGAATGAATTTGACAGCTGCCAGGTTAGGGGCAGGATCTTGGGGGCAGTTTTCATAGGAAAACGGGTCATGGCTCCCTCGACCCCCATACAAAGAAATTCTTTTGATTCTTTCAAGTTAAGTGAGGGCAGGGGCAGGTCCCCTCTGGCAGCACCTTGAACAGTTACTATGGAGACATGAATCATCTTCTTTAGAGGATATGCCTTGAGGAGCAAGGAGGTACTCTGGGGAATGCTTGAGCTCTTTGGGCCTTGGAACAAGTTACCGGTATTTAAATGACCATCCAAGTCACCACATGAGTATCCCACACGTTTAAGGTCTTGAAAGAGATTCACATCTTGTTTCAGGGCTTAAACTAGCGTGGAAAACACAGTTCAAAGATCTAAGACATCAAACCCTCACCCACAAGAAAGATGTTCAAGTTCACGGCCCAGGTCTTTGCTTCATCTCGGAAGATCGGATTCTCCCCAAGTTCTTTGCAAGGTCAAGGCCTTTTCACCTCAAAAAAGATGCAGACTGCAACAAAACCAGCCTTGGGGCCCAGGAAAGAAATCACAGACTCAGATGCTTAATCTGGGAGGAACCAAGGTCCTTTCCCAGATGTACAGCAGGTTCCTAGGAGAGACATGTGCCTAAATCCCCAAAGCCATTTCCTTTCTGGGCACTCAAGTCCTGTCCGTTGGCGGCCTCTCCTGGTTTGTTTAGCTCATCAGATAGGAGAAGGCCAAGTAAAACGCTCTGCATAGGGAAACGAAGCTGGTGGCAAGTCAGAGAGAAAGCCTGGAAGGTAGATGTCCCCAAAGGTGGTTTTCACAGTGTTGCAAAGGGCATAGTAATAAAACAAACATGGGGGAAATACTTGAATGGCATCTCTCCTTTCAATATGGGTATTTATGTTGGACAGATGCATTCTACACATAAGAGACACTGTCTAGAACATGGAGAAACTAGACTCCGTGCACAAGATTCTCATGAGGGTGACACAAGATGGTCACAGAATGCCTAGCACAGTATCTGGCACAGAGTGAGTAAACACAATACATATGAGTGCCTTTTCCTCTTTCCCCAAGATCACATTAGATCCCAGGAAAGGTACAAAAGTCTCCTGAAAAACATGGCAGGCATGACTAGTGAGTCCTAAGGGTTGTCACAAAAGTAAACATTCACCTACAGTCCTCATTTTCTGCCATAGCTTTTTGGTCCTTTTCCAGAGACATATAAGAAGGTGATGGAAGTCAAAGACATTTTTTTTCCTCCTTGGAAAAACACAGCCTTTCATTGGTAAAAGGCAGTTAGTTCATGGACCTCATTCATGAAATTCCAAAGGTTTATTGCAGGGAGGTTTGCAGTGTGACAGCCAGAGCCTCACCCAGCTTTACGCAGGCGTGTGGGGGGTGGAGTGGGGGAGGGGGCCTGGTGCTCCACCCGTGAAGTGAGAAGCTAAAGTTCCTGCTTCAAGCCACCTTTTCACTACGCCCTCTCGACCCACCATGCCTTGTTTTCCTACTGGGGTTCAAGCAACTTTAACACAAAGTTTAATTTCTAAGAGGTACAAAGAAATAAAGCTCTGAGAATGCCTTCCAGGAGGATAAGCAGACTTCATGTAAAATTACAGAGTGCAGTCTAGTGCCTGTTTTTAATGAGGAGGAAGGAGAGAGCCTTCGAGACCAATTGTTTTGTATTTCTTCGCGAACATCTTAGTACTGCATCGGAGATTCAGAGTCAGTACCTCCCTGGATTAAGAACTTGATAGTTTTTCTTTCTCTAAAACCGACATACTTAACCGAGTTTCTTTTCTAAGAGTGGAGATGGAATGCTCTTTTAGCTTCTGGCCCAGTGTCGAAGGAGGGCTTGTAGCCAACACGCCTTCCTGCACCACAGGCTGCTGAGGTAAAGTACCTAAGAGGTATCACTCTGTTTCTCACAGGCTTCTGGGAGAGTCTGGCCCAGAGAGAGAAAAATACGTGTCGGTGAGGTTGGGAAGAGGACAAAGTTATAACGCAAAATGGGATGGCACCCTGTGAGACCAAAAGGTGGCACCGGCATCCCTAAGCCTGCCCCTAGGGGCTGTCATGTTGCAGGCATGGGCACCGTGACCGACCCTCGGGGCGCCCCTGGGTCATGGCACTTCCTCACCTTCATCAATGCCCAGGCTCAGTCCGTGGGCACTGCTGAGGGGAGAGGCCTTGCCTCCCAGCAGGCCCATGGCTGGCCGCGCCTGTTTCTGAGGGCTGACCTCGTTTTCGTGTCTGTGGCCTTCAGACCTGCTCTGTCCCTGAATAGATCATAACAGTGTTCACTGCTCCTGCCTGGGGCTGGGAGGCATCACTGAGGAAAACGGCTCTTTCAAGGTTCTCTGCCAGTAACAAACACACATTCACGCGTCCGACCGCAGGACTCCGTGATCCCGCATCTCCGCCAACCCACAGAAAGCCGCGTCTATGCCACTGAACGCTTACAACTGCACCACTTGGAGCACACAAGGCCTGTGTAATCCAGCTGTAAATCTTGTTGACAGGCGGCCCCACCCACTGGCCACAAGGCAGCTGGCTTTTGAATTGCACCCAGCACACAGCCGTTCAATCAACTCTGCTAAATGCTTCTCAGTCCATTTCTCATCCCTTTTCTACCTCCAACCACCAGACCATTTCCCTCCCTCCTTCCATCTCCCTGAGCCTCAGAGAATCCCAGCCAGCAGAAGCACTAGCTTCTGGATTATTCTTTTCCTTGTACCTGAGACCGTCTGTTAAGTGTTCAGATACACAGCGGGGAAGACAGGCAAAATAGTTTTGCTCGAGACCCTTTCAGAAGGCATAAAAAATTAAGTACAAGCAGAAACCACGTGACAATTTTATGATTAAAACCAACAAATGGAAAACAGACAGTTTTGAGTATTGCAAACATAATCAAGCCTTTCGTGACAACCCAGCACACCACCGGCTTTCTCGGATCTGTTCCTGGGTGTACCAAATGGGTCTGCAGATGAAATCGCCCCTGTACCTCAAAGAGGTCTCCAGTGTTAGAACTGGAAGACAGAACCCCAGATGAAAAGCCACTGGTTCGCGGGAACCAGGTTCTGGTTCTAGAAAACCCTCCAAAGTCACGTACCCAAGAAACACAAGGTTCTGTGTACACGTGTATCACATCAACATGTTAAACATGACTGTAAAAAAAATGTTCTGAGCATGTTTCCCTGTTGGGTAGGTGATGGTTTTCTGGGAAGATACTCTCTGAGACACCAAGTTGAGGATTCAAATGGAAGACATTTACCGTTTGCTTCACAAGAGTAAGAAATCCCGGGAAAGGTCACCCGCATAGCAGTGACCCAGGCCTCAGTGGACAAGTCTGAGGTGGGGCTTAGCTGTTCGTTTACAGTGGAGGAAAATTATTTTAGTCACTTGGCCAAAAACCAGACAAAGGGAGGGAACTCAAAACCCTAGGCGACTTGACTCTCCCTGCATTTTTCTGCTTGAAGCAGGATAAAAAGCCTTACATTTTGGCTGCATCTCTATTTACGTAACCACCATAGTTGCTCCCCAAAATAGCTGCTTCTGGCTGAGAGAATTAAGGGCTTTTGTTCCTCACATGAGTCCATTTTCTATAGCCTTTGACTGAGTTTCCTTCTACTCATGGTTGTGTCCGGGGTCTAGAAGGAGATGAGGAATCTCACCTTTAGCTCCTATCAAGGGTGCCATCAGTTGTGGGGACGAATGTCACAGTCAAGGCTCGTCTTCTCAGGAAGAACAAATCTAGCTTCTGATTCTATTCTGTGGCAGGTGATGTCTGGACTACGCAGAACACACCGGCCACCCGCCTATGGAGGTTGGCAGTGCGTGTATTTGAGTGTGACAAACCCGAAGCTGGACAGCTGGCCTGGCATTGGATAAGGTGCCCTCCCCAGAACGTAACAAAGACAACCCTCCGCAAGGCTATCAAAGGCGTTAAAAAAATACAAAAGTTATTTTCTCCTTTTTGAGTGCTATTTACTTGTGACAACATCTGTGAAAAATATTACTTCTGTCTTTGGGAAGAGATCATTCTCTTCATATAATGTGGAAAAATAAACTCTACCCAACCCACAGTTTGCATTGCCCACGACTGCCCTGGGCTTTGGCATGTCTGCACAGCCTCACCAGCGTCAACGGGTCGCGAGTTCCAGTAGGCGCGTGTCCCCTGTCCTATCCGGTGCTGGGCAAGGAGACCGAGAAAGGATGCGACGAGGCTCCGGCATCATTCCAAAGGGAGAGAAGTAGGAAGTGGGGTGGTGTACTTGCTAACAAAATGAAAGGTGACAGGGTGGCTTCAGGCTCTCCTGAGAGTCGTGGGATGTCCCCTCATCTCTTCTGACCACTGACAGCCCAGCTAAAGCTTGGTGGATTGTGAATGGGAGGGGAAGGGGGCCATTAAGGCCAATCATGGGCGTTTCCTCTTCCACACCCAGGATCATCCTGAAACACTGAACTGGATGAACGGGAGAAGACAAGGATACATAAAAACAGTAAAATGTTTATTTTCTTAGAAAAAAAAAGTGGGGAAGGGGGATTCGAAATGATTGTGATCACACTTCCATGTGCATCTGGGCAAAGCCAGGGTGGCAAGCTTATCCCTTGCTTAGGCTGCCTAGTAAATGAAACGACTTGCTGCTGGCTCCTGGGTCATTTCCAGGAGTCCTGTCACAACACACGTTTACTGCTGAAGAGCATCTCTACTTCTCAGCAGAGAGACAAGGCTTGCCATAGCAACCACCCCATTTCTGAAGCGCGACACTGCCAGTGAGAAGCAAGGCTCTGGACCACTCAGGAGAGACAGGGAGGATGGGGGGAGGGAAGGAGACGCTTAGAAGCGGAACCGGTGTAGAAGTTTGCTATCTGAGTTCACCACTACCTCATCTGATAGAAAACAGGTCGGAGAGCCTCTGTACAACCAACAGTATCTTTAAGGTGAGAGCGCAGAATTTTGCTGCATACCTGGACACAAGAGAAGTGAAGAGTTGCAACAAGTTTTAACTAGCAGCAACAAAGAAAGTTCAATAAGAGTTTTTTTGTTTGTTTGTTTTTTAGCAATATTCCTTTGCAAGTTCATTAAGAAACACTGTAATTTAATGGGGCATACGATATGGAACGATCTTCTTTTGCTATCGTGCTGTGACTTGAAGAGGACCGACCTTTGCAAAGATTTCAGCTGGGGTGTAACCTATTTACACAGTAGTAGCTCCTGGTTTGAGTGGTAGAATTGGTGCTATGTGATATCCTCTTCTTCCGAACAGTAATCTCGACCCTGGAGGGGAAAAGAAAAGAGTAGCATGTGACTGAGAAATGCAAAGCAGAGCCTGAGGCAATCCATTTTCTCTCCGAGTTAGTCTCTTTGCCCCTGAACTCAGGCTTTATCTGTGACTACTGGGCACAAGGTAAATAAGTCATCAATGAGTGTTGGCTGATTTATAAACTGTATATATCTCAAGGCACGGACATTTTACCAAGTCCCAAATCAGCCCTTCCTTTATATTGGTAAGAACATATACTAGGCACAGACAAGACTCAGCCTTTCACCAAGAAATGATCAAATGGAAAATCTACTCGGAGACCAATGTCTCACGAAGAGAAACTGAAATGAGCAATGAACACGCCACTTTCAGCAGGCAGGGCTGCTCACAGTCTGTAGCTGCATCTCCATGCCTGGAATTTCTGACTTTACAGAAGGGGAAGGGATCATCCAGAGAGGTCTTAGTTTTAAGCCACTCTAAAACAGGATTAAAAAACAAACAAGGATTCATTGACTATAACATATCTACGTTTGGTATGTGTGGGACGCACAAGAAAGGCAAAAATGTTTTTGGTTTATTTGCTAACAAAACAGGTTCCTGGAAGGTTTAAGGACTCTAGACAATTGTTACTTTAAAAAATATATGTATTTATTTTATTGTTTGAGAGAGAAGGTGGGTGAGAGAAAGAGAGAGAGAGAAGGGGGACGGCCCAGAGCAGTCTCCCTAGTTGTACATCATTAGTTGTGACATAGTTCCCTTCCACACAGGTGGATGTGGGGCCGCATGGGGCAGGAACCAAACTGGGGGCCTCCCACATGGGTGGTGAGAACCTTCGCTGCTATCCTGGAGGTTACCAGTTCCACCACAGTTTAGCATATGGGTTTGCATGGGCTGGGGTCACAATTTGATTCCTGGACCTCATGGTTGCAAGGCAGGCACTCAATCTGCTGAGCTATCCTGGCATCCTAACAATTGTTACTTTTGAACATATTCCATCTTCTCTCCAGAAGGATGTATACTCTATGAAGGTACAGTTAGGACTGGACGTTAAGCTCCATATCTGACCAGGCCACAGCACAAGGCTTCCTGGCCTGTAACCCCTGACAGGTAGCATAGGAACAAGATTCCTGCCTGGGGGAAGCCGGGATGGCTCAGTGGGCTAAGTGCTCACTTTGCAGCCCTGGGAATCAAGGATCGAGTCCCGGCCCCGGCCTGTGCGGACCCATATGCTGAACTGGGGAGTGCCCCCAGTTCATTTCACCGGGGTGAGACCCCGGGTCCAGTTCCTGCCCTGTGCAGCCCCACTCCCACCTGTGGAATGAAACTATGTGCAAAAACCAATGATGTGCAACCATGGAGACTGTTCTGGGCCCTCCCCCTTCTCTCTCTCTGTCAAAAACAATAAAAATCTTAAAAAAAAAAAAAGATTCCTGCCTGCATCACAATGTCAAAGATAAGAGCTTTGCCTTGTAAAAAGCTAATACATTTGCATTATTCTTCAACCTTTTTCTTTTTAAGTACGTTTTGTTTTTTTAAAATATTCCTTTAAAAACAGAATTCTCTAAATAACTCAAACTTATTCCTAAAAGTATGTAAATAATTTTGCATGAAACTCTTTCTCAAATGTAGTAGTGCTCCTTTGTCACAATATCTGTATGCTGAAAACATTTCACACTCTCCTAATATCTAACCGACTAGCTGGGAGATAATCCTGCCACTATGATTACTGGCTCTGGGATCTTGATTATATTACCTCTCTGTGTCTCAGTTTCCCCCCCTGTAAAATGAAGATCAGGACAGTACCTGCTTCACATGGCTGCTGAAGAATAAATGAGTTAATCATAGTAAGGTGCTTAAATAGTGCCAGGCACATAATTTATATATGCCATACGTGTGTGAAGGCACATATGCACGTGTGTTTGACAAATAAAAAAATGCTACTGCACAATGAAGCCTTCAGGGGTTGCCTGTCCCCAGGCTACATGGCCCCAGCTTCCTGTTCTCTTTCAATGTGGTTCACGTATTAGCATGTTTTGGTTTCCTCCACTGTCAGACCGCCAACTTCCACCCCTGCTACTTGCAGGATGTCTGAGCCCAGTGTCTTTTGAAGGCTTGGTTTTACTTGCTGCATGGAACGTTTCCTGGGCAGAGAAGCTGGTCACCAATCTTCCTGAGAAGGGAGGTGTGCACTCAGCAGTCACCTCGCGTTGACACCCAACCTGGTGACACTGTCCAAGCAGATGCCATCACGAGCCCTGGCCGAGACCACCTGGGAGACACTGTCTGAGCCCCATGTTGGAGAGTTAGACAGGAGAACCTCACGGGCCCAGATTGTTGGGTCCTGATTCTCTAACATGGGAAATGGGACTCATCCAACCATATCAACACGATGCTAGAAAACGTATCAGGTGACGCTCTCCACATGCCCCTCACGCAGCTCATGAGGCTCAGGAGCAGACCTGCAAATGGACGCTGGGTGTTTTGCTGGGAAAAGGCTGGGCTTATGGAGTTCTTACGGAGTTCTCATGAAGGCTTTTTTAGCAGGAAAGGAAAGAGGACATTTCTAGTGTATATAGAGAAACACACTGTTGTGTGACATCGGGCAAATTACTGGGCTTTGGTTTCCTGGGGATAATCACTGCCTCTGTCTCTAAGGTTGTGATCGGGATTGAATGGGAAAATATAGTGTCTGGCAGGTAGTCAATAAACAGTAGCTGCTGCTATTATTACTACGACTACTATTTTTTAAAGACTTGTTTTATTGTGTGAGAGAAAGTGAGAGAGAGAAAGAAAGAAAAGTGGGGAGGGCCCGGAGCAGTCTCCATCGTTGCACATCATCAGCTGTGACATAGTTTCTTTCCACACAGGTGGATGTGTGGTCACATGAGGCGGGAACTGAACCGGGGGGCCTCCTGCATGGGAGGTGAGAGCCTTCGCCACCACTCCAGTGGTTACCAGTTGCGCCGCAGTTCAGCATGTGGGTCTGCACAGGCTGGGCCGGGATTCCATCCCCACACCTCGTGGTTGCAAGGCAAGTGCTCAACCTGTTGAGCTGTCCCAGCATCCCACTATGATTACTGTTAAACCTTGTGTTCGTTCACTGCCCTGGCAGAGGAATAGGGACCTCCTGTGTTGTGGCTGTCAGGTGAGTGAGGACTGTGGTCATAAATTGTGATATCACAGGGGTCAGCCTCGCATCTCAGACAGACCAGAACTTCCCATGTCCTCGAATAAAAGCTTCTATGGCAGACACCTACGTCCCTTCCTTTATATCTAAATTGGATTCAAATCAAAGCACAGGCTCAGCCAGTCATTGTGGGGTGAAGAGGGCACCTCATCCAAAAGAAAGACTGGGATGCAGTGACAGACAGACACACCATGCACACGTGAACTGGCGTACTCATTGATAAGCACCATCTCCACCTTTGTAAATGAGATAAGGGTTGTGGAGCCGATGGTGCATTTCAGACGTTCCAAGTTTAATGTTACCATAAGGAAAGATCTCCTTCCGAGGGACAAACAACTACTGTGTTTAAACTCAAAAGACTGCAATTTTCATTTCCCAAGCATATGCTCTTCTGAAATTATTATAGAAGAAGGGAAACTGCGTTTGTGGCTTTGCAGACATTATTTCACTGGTATTCACACCAACTGTGCAAGGAAATCGTGGCACCCTGTGACTGGCAGGGAAACCTCAGAGATGCCCAAGGCCACAGGGTAATCACTCCTTACATTTGTGTGTGTATGTGTGTGTTGTGTCTGTAGTGAGTTGGTAATGAAATTCAAAAAATCAGTTTCATTTTTGTTATCACCTGTCAGCAGCTCTGAGAACCAAATATTTTATGACTAGAAAACTTGGAGATCAAAAACATCGACTACGAGCTCCCATATGGCTGGTGTCATTTTAAGAAAGGAGAACCCCAGAACAACCCCATGTCAGCACCACCGGCCCCCACACCCCCGCCTGCACACTGGCCCCACCCGCCCCGCCAGGCAGGGAGCTTGCTTCTAGAACGTGACTTCATGTCTCACTTCAATTCCGAAAGAACTGTGCTACCAAGGGAACCTTAAAACGCTCAGCTGTCAGAAGGCAGGCAGTGGGATTGGGAGTTACAGCCATTCTCTGAAGCTGAAGCACACCCTTTTCCCTTACAGGGGCGACAACATAGACGTCTTTGTGAAGACGCTTTGCGCAGTTGGAATTAGGGGCTGTTAGATACAATTCCACCCTTTGTAAAGGACACACTGAAAGCTACAGAGAGCACATCCCTCCAAGGACCCCACAGGCGGGAGGACCGGAAATGCCTCAGGGGGCTGACAAGGAAGGGTTGTTGCATAAACCACAGGGGCATTTTGGTGCAGACACACAACAAATCGCAAGGCGCTTTTGCTTACGGAGATTTCCCTGACCATGCCCTTTCCTCTGCACAGGTTTTCCACATTCTCTTCAGTCGTCTCTTAATTATTTTCTTGGCCACTGAAAGAAGTTTTTGTCAACGCGGGACACACATTTCTAAGGTTTGAGGGTGAAATTGTTCATTGGAATGTCTAAGCTAAAAATGAGAGCTATGAAGGAGCAGTGAAAGAAAGGACCTTATCCTAATTTTAAATTCTGCAAGTTTTCAAGAGGAACAGCTCAAAGAGAAACTTCAAATAAAAAAATTGTTCCTGCGAAGTGCCTACTGTACATGTTTTTTTGTTCTTAAGTTTAAATAGGCAAATAGTCTAGGGCTGGCTGTTCATGTTCAGCTCTGATTTCATCATAACGCATCTTCAGAACATTTTTGTGGATGTGTGAGCATTCAGCCTAACACACACACCTGGAGCATATAGCCATCAGCTGTGAAGTGAGCAGTTCCCCATGGAGATTAGAACTAGATGGAAGGTACTGAGAAGAATCACTGAATCTCAGTTTCCCCATCTTTACCATGGGGGATGGTAACGCCTAACTTTCAGTGTTGTTGGTCCTCAAGCTGAGCACCTGGGGGCTCAGTGTTTATTCTTCCTCCTTCGTCCTGGCTGGCTCCCTGTGACTCCAGCCCTCACTCACCCACTCCTTCACATTTTCTAGAACTCGATTCAAATGTCATCTCATTGTCTTTCCTGAACACCCTATATCCAAGAGCACTTCTTACTCTGCTTCAATTTTATTTACATTACTTATTATTACCTGACATTATTACTACCTTAATTCACTTCTTTACTGGCTGTCTTCCACTTGCCTAGAAGCAGCAAGTGGGCACTAACTATTTTTTTCGAGCAGCTGCATCCCTAGGACTTGGACGGGCCTCCATTTACTACATTCCAGAAGGGGAACCTTCACTTTCCGGCTGGAAAACATCAGATACTTTTTCAGGCTGCCCATGAAACTGTTCAACGGCAGAGGCCAATCCCTGCCATTCTCTCACAGAATGGCTTAGTCTGACAGCATGCCTTCATCCACTACCTGTGAATAACAAGGTCTCCTCTAGGACTCTTTCCTTTGCATGTATGTCACTTTTTTCCATGTATTCTTTGTTTAAATAGATCCACTAAAAAAAATCACCAACACAGAATACAATATCCCAGAAACAAAGCCTAAAATATGTAACAATCAAGTAGCTGCCAAAGGGGATCAGAGAAACAACAGATTCCATAAGGATCAATGTGCTAAATCCTAGCAATAATACAAGAGCATATAAATACTGAACTTCTATCAAAGCTCTAGAGAGGGAGATGACTCTGAGACTTAAAGGAATAGAAAAAGATCACAAGAAAAAATGAAAAGATGAGCACATTTGATATGTAAAAATGAACCTTTGCATGTCAAAGAAATATGACAGCAAAATAAAAAGGCTAACCTCATAATGGGAAGAATACCTACAGCATACCACACGTGTAAATGCTAAACGTTATATGAGAAGCTCATACCAATAAAAAATGAACAGTGAGAGGATCCCAATGAGAGGGAAGGCACAAAGCCAAAACTCTTTCGGAACAAAATAAAGCCAGTAAACACCAAAGGGCAAAGCGATCTACTTCAGTCTTCAAAAAGTACAAAGTACAATAATGAGACATTACTTTAAAATAGCCACACCCAACTCTTGGGAGTGGACAATGACATGTGACTGTCATCTACTACTGGCCCTGGTGTTAAAGGGTGTGGCTGCTTTGAAAAGTAATTTGGGAATATGTATTGTGAGTCATAAGAATGTTCATGCCTTTTTTTTAGCGCAATTCCAGAAATCAATATCAAAGATAAATCCCCAACTATATATATTTAAAAGTATATACATGCAGCAGTTCCCTGGGGCTGGGGGTGGGAGTGGGGATTGATTGTAAGCAGGCAGGCAGGATCTTACTGGGGTGATAGGAAAGTTCTAGAACTGGAGTGTGGTGATGATTGTGGCATTCTGTAAATGTACTAAAATTCATTGAATCGTACCCGTCAAACGAGTAAATTATACGGTATGTAAATTATGCCTCCATAAAGATGTTAAAAGTGTATGTACAAATATTTTCATTGTAGCATTTTTATGAGGCATGAAAAAAAAATCAATCAAATAAATATCCCCTTCCCCCTCCAAAAAAAAAGAAAGAAAAAAAAAAAAAGATTTCTAAGGTATGACTCCTGTACTCTTTGCTACCAAAGAAACAATACCAACAGGACCAATCATGCATAGGGTCCCAAACAGGCAGGCCCTTCCTGGAATTACCACTGGAATGTCACACATATTGTTCTCTTCTCTCCCTTGCCAGCCTTCTCTACCTGGCTGCTTCTCCTGTCAGATCCTGTTCCTGTCTTTATGTGAAATTTCCCCCAGTTGTTCCAGGATGAATTGGTCTCTTCCTCTCTCAGTGATCCTTCCATCCCACCACCACTTTTAATAGTAATTTTAGACAAAGTGTCTTTTTGATGGAATTCTTATGTGGCCCATATCACAGATGGTTATGAATATTCAGGTGTTTGGAGGGAGGAAGTGCTGTGTGTGTGTGTGTGTATGTGTGTAAGGAGGCAGCCTGTTGAATGATGTCCTAGAGGAAGTGTCCTGGGACATCCATAAATGAAGAAAACTGTCAGTATTTAAGAAAAATCAGCCCTTTTTAACAATACAACTGATAAAGAGTAAGTTTTGAGCAAAAGTATTAGAGACTGAGGCACAGGCCGGTTTTGAGACCAGCATAGATCTCAGGAGTGACCCCACAGGACTGCAAAATGTGGGGAGCAAATGTTGATGTCAGAATCTCACTGTCCATTATTCCCAGTACACTGGGCTTTTCATTTCTATTTTTATTTATGTAAATAATTAGGCTGACCAGACATACTGTTTTAAACAGAAAGCAATGGTCAGGCTACTGACACTTTGAGATTAGCACAGTGAGACTAGGCCAATCATACATACCATTTGAAACAGGACAGTATCTTTGTTTTTCATTCCATTTAAAATGGTGTGTCTGGTCAGCCTATAAATAATACCAGTGTAAACTACATAGGAACCAAATCTAATTCTCTTTCTATAATATTCAGTCAGACATCTTAAACTCAGTCTTCTGCTATCGTCACAAAGTTCTGCATTAAAGAACTTTACCGGTACTTCGATAAGGCCAGTTCACCAACATTCTAGTCAAGATTCTCATTTTTTGAGAAAGTAAACATGAATTTTTGTAACGAAGACTCATCATATACAGAAGTTTGTTTAAATGAGGCTTATTTCTATCCGGCAGTGTGAGTTGTTCTATTTGTCATAAGTAGGGTCTTGTTTGTTGACCGACTCACTGACAAGGATTCATTCTCCTCTCCTTTCCCTCTCTGAATGATGCGGAGAATATCTATGAGTTTCTGGCCTGCACATGATTTTCATTCTCCACCTCCTATCTGTTCCCTTTCCACGGCTCACCTTCCTCTTCTTGCTTCCTGATTGTGGGCTTCTTGAGTCTCAGTCTCTTGACGGGGTTATGCCTCCTCCACCCTGCATGGTGGGACGGACCAGATTTCTAAGCACCAAAGAATATCTTGATTAAGGAAACACAATTGCCACATTTGTGTTTTGGTGCAGAAATTTAATGGGTAGGCTCCCTTCTCTGCTCACTTAACACCTCTTCCTCCATGTATCACCATCCAGAGGCAACTTCAGATGCAAGTTTTGAGGGGATTCTGGACATTTAAGCTCTGTCCCTGAACCAGAAACACAGGGCAGAACAGCCAAGGCCCACAGCTGGACCATGTGTGAACGAGGAGCTAGAAGCAAGTACAAACCCGACGAGGAGGAGGCGGGAACAGGGTGGAAACATGGAAAGGACACACCCGGGGTCTGCAGTATGATTCTCCTCCTGCAGGAATAGGACCAGAGGCAGGCACTTTCTACCCCTTCCTCCGGGCTCTACCTGTCAGAGGCTCTTCTGTGGGGGAGCATGTCAGCAGCATTTCCCTTTACATTCCACAAGCAAATTCATAACCACCGTTTGAAGGAAATGCTGAAGAAAAGCAAACATAATTAGCCGAGCCATTCAAGTCTCCTCCCTCGGCTTACTTCATTAGAAAAATCAATTGGGGCATTAATAACTGTCTCCGTTTCTAATGAGCTTTATTTTAATTAGATCCACACATTATTATTTCAGTTGGGAAAAGGTATCCTCTGTAATGAGCACTAGGAGCATGACCACCTCTGAGAGTTTCTTTGACCATAAACAGGAACAAGCACCATGACACCAAGAGCAGTGAGTGACAGCAATCCCAGTAGACTGGGCTTTTCATTTCCAAGAAAGAAGTAGTAACTGAACAGCGTTCAACCCCCACAAAGTGTTTATTATCCCCAACTCCTCGTTCTACCCACAAAAGGAGGATACTTTCAAAGTAGTATCTGATGTTGGCACTCAGACAACTTTAAAGATGCTCCTTCCTCACAAGGAGGGGAACAGGACTAAGGTAAAGAAAAGCAAGGGTAAGAAACGTGGGTGTCTCTAGGCCACATTCAACTGAGGTCTCAGTTAAGGAGTTGACAAATTTCTCCGCGAAGGGCCAATGCTCAATATTTTGGGCTTTGCATTCCAGATGGTCCCTGTTGCAACTCAACTTCGCCATTGTAAGTATAAAGGCAGCTATAAGTCAAAACAAAACAAAACAAACAAACAAAACAAAACAAACAAATAAGAGAACTGGGCATGGCTGTGTTCCAATAAAACTTTATTTGTAGACGTTGAATTTGGAATTTCACGTAATTTTTCACATGCCAGAAAATATTATCCTGCTTTTTGCTTTCCCTAACCATTTATTTAAACATGTAAAAAAACACTTGTCTGATGGGCAACATTTGGCTCATGGGCTGTAGTTTGCCCAGCTCTGTTGCAGAGAACAGAATTGCCATCAGTGGGTTCAGAAGCTAACACTGTCCAGGGCTTGGCTCTCTTCCTAAAAGCTCCAACAGTAGAGATAGTTCCCATGTGGAGAGACATTTCTCCTTGGCTACATCACCCATTACTATTAGCTACATGGGAATGCTAAGATCCCGAAAGCCCAGAGTGTGCACACACTTCGCCAGCGGTTCCTACACCAGTGTTACCATCACGGCTATTAAGAAGTCACTGCATGAAGTGATGGACGAGGGAGAAAAACAAGACAGGACTGAGTCACGTCCTTACCCTTATTTACAGCTTTAATTTGGCTGACAGATGAGAAGTGGTACACCCAGGAGAGAAGGTAAGGCAGGGGCATGACGGGAAAGGAGATACGGAAAGGGTTTGGTTATTAGCAAAAGCAAGACCATACTACATTTATCATGGAGCAAGGAATTGTTTAATGAGATGATATTGGCAGCCCAGCCCACTCCCAAAATACACGGCAGCAAGAGCATGTCTCTGCCAGGGTGGAGGACCTCAACCATCACTGAAAGTGACAAACTGGGTGGCAGGGGCGTGCTGTGACTTCCTCTGTACACGGGGCAGGTTGCGTGACATTCTTTAGCATGTGATATAACAGTCCCATGTTTTCTTGTCCCTAGCATGCACGGAGGAGGCCTTTAAACACACTACCAGAAAGTAAGGCTTATCAACAGCTCCGTCTGCCAAACATTCTCTCTGGCTCTACAGCAGCTCTGAGGTTAAACAGTCTCCTACAGGAATAGTTTATATGTAGAACCAAACATCACAGTTCATAATTACAATCAAGTCGCTCTCTTCCCCAGATGAAAAGCAGACAGCCTCCAATCTCTGACGCCCTGATTCATAATGTGGCTCAGACAGAGCTGATGTAAGATGAAGAGAAGGAGCCCTTGAAGAAAATTTATAAACGCAGCCTTACCATGGTCTTTCTCACCAACTCAGTTAGTTCTGGAGCCAAGGGACTCAGGCCACTTGAGGAACCCAAACATTTTCTAAGTGTAAATGATGTTTCCATGGATGTAGAGGCCTATGGATAAACATCTTTTACAACCAGCTGACTTAAATCCATACACTGCTCTTTTCTCAGGCATTTCCTCAAAATGTCACACTGAATAATTCCAGTCAATAGAGGTGAAGTTTTAAAATCATACAGGAATACGGGACATGATGCAGTCAGCAAGCTGATGGCTCACCTTCAAGGGCGAGGTATTAGAGGTATTAGAAGAAGAAAGGGAGGTAAGAAAGGAGGGAGGATGGGTTTGCATGGAGTTCTTTCGCCTCAGTTTCCTAACTCTCTTTAAAGTCAAAGATCTACAGGGTCTGGCAGAAATAACACCCCTTTTTTATGAGCTGGTAATCTTTACCAAATCTTTTATTACAAAATCATAAGCATGTAATTTTGTAACATAACAATATCACATTCAAGCACACTAAGCTACCTTTAAAAAGGGCGTTACTTCTGCCGGACCCTGTATATGGACAAGGTTGCTGGCGAAGCTCATGGGTCCTTTGGGTCCTAGATCAGAGAAAGCACATTAATGACAGGCATCTTAAAGAAATTCACAAATTCTCTGCCTGGGGCCCAAGGGACAGGCTGCTCCAGGGAATTCTAAAACCCTGCCATTTTACTTAAGAATTTTGTGTATATGATATAATGGGCATTTGTACAGGGAGAATCTATAACTTTTACAAGATTCCAAGAAGATGCCCGTAGGCCAACAAACCTTAAGTCTTGCATGAGAAAAACTAACCAGATGCAAATGGCATTGTACCAAGAGATTCCTTATTTAATATTCAGGGTTGTTTTTGAGATAGCAAAAGGCTTCTTGGTTGTCAGCTGTTCTTATATCCCCATAAAGCAAAGTATAAGTTCCTGTTTTTCCTTTCTTTTTAAAATAATTTTTCAATGATATTTGATAGTCCCTATTATTTTATATTAGTTTCAGGTGGATAGCATAGTAGGTAGAAATCCTAAACCCTATTTTTGCCTGGAGAAGTTACTAATATTGCAGGTACTTTAAAAATGTACTTAACCTTTTCTGCTTCTAACAAGTAAACTCAAGTGTAGAGTAGAAAGCAGATCTTAAAATCGGATGTGATCTGTATTGGGTACTATGTTCAGAAACTCCTCCGCAGGGCCAAGTTTTAATAATCTAGATAATTTTCCTTCTCCTCTAAGTAAAGAGTTTAGAATCATTATCTTGCTCTGCAGTAAACCATCATTTTTTTTTAAAGCTGCAATTTTTGTCAAATGTGACCACTTCACATAAAGGTTCAGGAACTTGTGAGCTTTCAGGCACAACCACTAACGAACTAGCAGAAGAATATCCGAGTAAAAAACAATGAGGTAAATAAAGAAACCGTTTTCATTGTTTCACAGGATTTTTATTCTCCAAAAGGAGATGCAGAAGTCAATGAAACAGAGGTTATAAAGCCCTTCTGAACTCTCCTTGACTTCCTGGCCACAGCTCTCCCTTGGTTGTCTCCAGAGACAGCTCAGGGTCCTGGCCTTTCACGTACCAGCCCAGTGAAATGGCACCAAGTGTCCAAGAAGTTGTCCCAATTGCCCGGCTTCACACCCGATCCAACCAAGACGTGTGTTCAGTACAGGAGGACCTGACTCACAGTGACAACGGCGGGCAGGGGATGCTGGGTGTGGGACTGCTCCATCAGTACAGTTATGACGTTTTTAAAGAAATTCACTTTTGATATCAAGCACCTCAGACCAGTGGTTGTTTCCTATGAATTTGGTCGCCCATTGTTCCTAACGATTTTTCTATCCTCGAGTAATAATTAATAGCATAATGTCTGCAACTCAGTAAGTGCTAAATAGAAAAATTTAAATGCATTTGTGCTACTTGCTTTTGTTTACTTCTTAGAAAAACGCTGGTTCATCTGTGGTACAAAGGTTAACTGTAGCTCTTAGCACAGTGACAATCTCTGAATTAGAGTGCTGCAGCCCAAATTAGGTTTCAGTATAAATATTTAACCACTGAATAGTCGTACGTTCTTTATACTAACGGTACTTTTATATCTATGTTTTAAATTATTTTATTTTATTTTTTTCATTCTATCTTGAAAGAGACAGAGCAGGGATGTCTTTTCATATTGAGAGAGCTGGAAGGTACATTTAAACCATGCCCTACAGACATTCAATAAATACAAAGGATGTCTCAAGGAAGGGCAGGTGTCATTCTCCATGGGTTCGATCAATTTTGCTTCTTATCAATTTAGGGAAGAATAAAGGAACTCCTGGACATTTCTGAGAGAGATTAAACCTCAAAACTCAAGGCCTCTCAGAGAGACTCAAATTTTCAGCATGGCACTGAGTTTAATCATTTTTTTTAAATCAACTCTGTAGAACCTAAATAACAGATTTGAGTTGCATTCATGGCTGCCCTCATGCTAGCTTGGACCAAAGAAATATTTCACAATGATAAGAAGTCAGGAAAATAATATGTAAGAGCTCAACTTTGAATTTTGGCTCTATAAACTGTGGCGAAGATTACGTTAAGCCAAATATATATATTAAGAAGGAACATTTTAAGTTTTGGAGACTTAATGTTTAAGTGATACATAGAATAGCATATTCACAATCTTCAGAAGGATGAACTTTAGATAAGAAAGAAGCAGTAAAGCTTGTTTCAACGAGGATAGAAAATTCTAGAAATTTGCACTTGGGTGCATGTCACACATTAACAGCTTTTTTGACTAGCAATGTATTTAATCATGAGGATACATTTATGCTGAACCTACAAATGCTTCTTTGTCCAGAGAAGTTTCCATTTAATAAATGATAAAGTTATAAACTTTGCTTTTGTTATACTAAACATACCATAATCTACACTCAGGATACAAAAGAAAAATGAAAAATCAAATTTCAGATAAGAACAATGACTTTCAATTTTGAGTAAAAACACAGAAAATTTCAATTACGGAAACACACAGAAAAGAAATAATTAGATCATCTTAAATGTCTTCCTTGTCAGTGTTTGCAAATGTTATTTAAAAGATAACTTAAATTCAGGTTTCAATTTTTACAGACTACCTCTACTAAGCAGATCTTTTTATTGCCAGAAAGCTAGCAGAGAAAAAATATCTAAATACCGTAAACAGAAAGAAAATATCTTAACCAATACAGTGGGAACAAAATATTTCTTTTTATGCTTACCTGTACTAAAACAAAATGTTTGAACTAATATGTGAAACTTGGTAATTACTCCTGGATGAAATTTTCCATCTAAAAAGTCATGCATGAGCCAAAATTTCACGAAAAATAAAAATAAAATATTACACTTCTAAATGAGTATTTATGCATAGTCAGGGAGCACTACAGATGAAACTACCACTTTAATTTATTACCCATCTCTATTTTTAACATTGGTGATAGCTGCTGGTCTTTTAAAGGTGCTTTAGATGACTACACACTTATTCTTTCATGGGGTTCACCTTGCAGTGGGGTTTGCTGCTGAAATACTGATGAATTAAGTCCTCCTTCATTATCTTCCATTGAGTGCTATAAATCATAACTTAGAAATTCATGAAGAAAGGTTCAGGAAAAGGACCATAAAAGTACAAAAGAAATAAAAATTAAAGCAAAAATTTTCAAAGGTAAAATCGGCCTGTTAGCCCTTAACCATAGAGGTGATATGTTCTGAATTTAGGAGTTCAGTCTTCTTCAGAATAAAGCTTTCAAATAATAATACTCAGATTTATAGCTTTCACAGTTAAAATTCACCCCTCTGCAATGATGAACTTAAATCCTACAGGTGTGTACACCTGTAATTATTTCGATAGACCTTACTTCATTCAGCGGATTAGCATATGGCACTCTGAGATTCAAAGTTCAATTTCCACCAGAATCAAATTTGCATCTTATTATCAACGTAACACACATTCCTAGAAAAACAACTTGGGGTCTCCACTCTGGGGCCACAGAGAAGGGAAATTATTATTACTAATATTATTACTGTTATTATTAGCCTTGCAAACCTGGGTCACTCAAGCATTCGGAGCCTCAGTTTCCTTGTCTGTAAAATGCAGATAATACGTGTCTCGCCTGAGGCAGGTATCGATTGCAACACGTAGGCGATGTTTGTCAAGAACTCAGTGCAGTGTCAGGCATGCAGTAGGCAATCGATAAGTTCTGGCAGGTACCTTCTTGCTTTGCAGTCTGAGGTCAGAGCAGGGCATTAAGTGCAGATAATACACAGTGCTAGCAATGCTGTCTCTAAACAAAGGTTCTTACTGGTCTCTTTCTGGCTTTATACACTTCAGTTAATGATCACTGGTCGCCCAGGATCCTGGAAAGCTCTATTATACATTAAAGATTCTCAGAGCCACATTTTGTGTGTGTGTGTGTAGGGGTGCTTTTGTTATAACGCTTATCTATTCCTTTACAACAGCTTTGTAACAGAAACTAGAATAGTAATCCTCACTCATGAAGCAATTAGCATATTTCCCTTGAAACATGTACTTCATTTATTTTACTTCTTACCTTTTCGATTTTTTCATCCAGCATTCTGAAGAATTCTTGTTGGCTCTCAGAGATGTGCATGCTGAAAAATAAAGAATAGTTAAGTGCATATTTTAGCTTTTTCTTAAACCTGGCTCCCTCAAGAAAAACGCTGAGTTTCTAAACTCTGGAGCAAACATTTATTTATTGCAGACTTTTCCACTCAAATTCTCCAAAGTTACAGCAAGGAAAATACTATTATAGTAATCCTACAAATGCATTCCATAATAGTCTATCAGTGCCTATGATTTAAGAATTACAATTTTCTTTCAATGTGAATGTTATTTATAGCAATGTTACTGGGAGGTGCATGCCAATTTTTTTTCTACAGATACACATTTGGGACTTAAAAATAAAGCACAGGCAAGCAGCACATGGCATATTTCAATGCTGTGTGTAACCATGAAAAGAAACGATGTCCTAGTTATTATACTGAAAGGTGTGTTTTTGCAAAGATTGTCAACATCTGCATGCTATTCAGCTGAGGAGTTGACTGGCAGCCAATGCGCTGAGAACGTGACATTGGCCCTGAATACCTTCTGCATTCTGGGACTGAAACCCCACAGATTGCGGGACTAAGTTAGGAAGCAGGTCAGAGCAGCACTTGTCCTGTGTGTCTGCGTGTCCCACGTCACTTAACAGCATATTTAGTGAGATGGACACAGTAACAATGAAGGTAAGGAGGGCAAAGAAGAAACACAGATGGAAAGAGTGTGGGGAAGAAGGGAGCTTAGTGGCAACATTTTTAGTGACTGTAGTTTCTACCTAGCAAACAGTGTGGGTGTTCTAAGGAGGTTCAGGGTACTGAGGTGACAGACACATCACACAGCATTTCTTCCACTTACTGCTAGTGCCTATTGGTTGTGGTGGCTGGGGGTGGAATGGAGGAGTGGCTCTGTGGGAGCTTCTTCCCTTCAAGTCTAGCTGTGGTGAGCAGCCCACCTGACATAGCCCTTAGCATTCTGCATCATCCTTGAGGGGCCACAAAGTGTATCACAAGTGACTCAAAGCCTTCAGGTCTCCCATGACAGATAATGGGGTGCCCAGGAGGTTTTCCCGTGAGTGTCAAACCAAAGTTTAAAATTTGGGAGCACATGGCATTAGCTCCAATGTAAAAAGAAAACAATAAAAACATCTGACCAGCAACTTTTTTGCAGTGATAATGTACATATGTTCTATCATGTAATTTTTGCAGTCCTTTATATGATCATTGATACAAAATAAGTGTCCCGTTTCAGACACAAGTCCTGTCTTACTGCAGGTGTGAAAGGCAGATCAGAATCTGGGATGATGAGAATATATAGTCGCCTATTATGCATAGCTGAGTTTTCCCAGATTCCTCATGCTTTTACTTCTTTAAATGCCAAACAATTTTCATTTGAGCCACTTTGGATGCAAGCCTTCTAAACTGTCTACACTTTGATAGAGAATCTATCTGAAGGAAAAACGTGGCCTGATTTTTCTTGGTCTAAGAGTGTTTGAACATCCCTGCCTTCTTCCGCCTCATTTAAAAACCTACCAAGAAGAGTCCCCCATGAGACTGCTTCACTATCTTGCCACCTTAAAATACAGTCCACAGACTGTGTCAGACAGCAAAGACTGAGTGGAAGGGTGACTTATTTATTATCAAATCCTGATGCACCAAATGAGCTCTTTCAGATAAACTCCAGTGTCCCTAGAGGCGTGGAAGGCACAGCCCACATGAGGTCCCTGTTACCTGTGCATCGTCTTAGGTATGATGTACCTGAAATCATGAGGCTTACTTGGCTGTTCTCCTTGGACTGTTTCAAAGAGAAACCTTGAATAAAATAAATGACCATGTAGCAACTGACACCCGCCTAGATAAATGTGCATGCCCTCTTCTCAGTACAGTGACGTTCATACCAGTTTGTAAGTTCAAGAGTGTAAACTGCACTGGGAAACATGGTCCTTAGGTAATGACTCAGCCTGGAAATGCTTTCTGATGCACAATGTGATGACTGTGAATGGGATGCAAGGAGGAAGAACCACATGCTGGCTTTCTAGCTTTCTTCAAGCTACTAGAAAGAAATGATAGAATTGTTTATGATTTTATTTATGCAGTACAAATCAGAGCTGGGCAAGATGCTGTTCATGGTCCACTGGGGGTCTGCCAAGCAAGTTTAGAATGATCGCCTGAATAATAAAATAAATAGCATGTAGAAAAGTAGCCCTCGCTCTGTAAAGGTCTGCCCAAGCCATGTATAAATACTCAAGGCTAAGATTCATTAGATCTAAAAAGCTTTTAGAGAGAGCTTGTATGTTGGTGTCCGATGTAACTAATAAAGCTTGCCAATTTCAGTAATTCCTGTTTCTCTTTAATAACTACAACTCAACTTTGGGAAACCCAAAGCTCTCCTGGGGTACTTGCTATGGCCCTGGTTGGCACTGGCAAAGCTTTGGTGAGTTAGCCCTGAGCCAGCAAAGGGTTTTTCTGTGACTGCTCAGCTTCATAAGACTAGAGATGACCACACAATGGAATCTGAATGACAAGTAAGCAGCAAACAAACGTAAGGTTCATACAATGAGCTTGAGAGCTGAAAGACACATGGCTTTGATGTGTAGTAATGACTTAAAAAAAATTTTTCCCCCAAATAATAAAAACTGAAGCCACAGAGGTATGAGAAGGCAAGTTCCTTGTCCCCTGCAAAAATGAAACTCAATTACTCAGTGCATTCCTGGAAAATCTTGGCTCAAACAGTTCTATCTTCATGATCGTCATTATTATTTTTCTACTGGACCACAGAGAAGTGGGGTTAGTCCTAATCCTCACACCATGACATACACTTGCTAGTAGTTCATGCATGGCTGGCTCACTTTTATTGAGTTACCTTACTTTTTAAAAAATAGTATAAGCACCCATGAAACCAAACCAAACCAAATGAACACACAAACAAAACTGGGACTTTGACAACCACCTAGAGCCAACTTACCTCCCACCCAGGCAACTGATTTCTTTTGTCTTTATAACTTTACAAAGAGTGCATCATATTCTATGTTATCTTTCAGGCTCACTCACTTCTTCTAGTATCATATTGCTAGGATCCATCCAGCCTTGTGAATTGCTGCAATACATTCATCTTAACTCATTTAAATATTAACTTTAAATAAACTCATTTAATATTAACTTTAATATTCCACTGTGTGAAGATAGTATAGTTCATTTACCAAATTTCCTTCTAAAGGGCATTTCGGTGGCTTCTAATTATTAAGGTGTTCTTACCAAGTGCCAGACACCACAATAAGCCCTGGGGCATACGTTATTTCATTTAATTTCCGGGCCTATAAGACAGGGTTACAAAGCCGGGATGCTCAGTGGGTTAAGCACTCACTTTGCAGCGCCAGGGACCGAGGATCGAATCCCGGCCCCGGCCCTTGCGGACCCATATGCTGAGCTGGGAGCTCCCCCAGTTCAGTTCTCTCTCTGTCTCTGTATCACTCTCTCTCTCTCTCTCTCTCTCTGTGTCAAAAACAAAAACAAAAAAAAATGTGTGTTTTGGGAAAGCTGGGATGGCTCAGCGGGTTAAGCGCTCGCTTTGAAGCCCCGGGGACCGAGGATCCAGTCCCGGCCCCGGCCCATGCGGACCCACATGCTGAACTGGGGTGTGCCCCCAGTTCAGTTCTTGCCAGGACCTACGTGGGAGGCTCTCGGCCCAGTTCCTGCCCGGCGCTGCCCTGTGCCCACCTGTGGAGTGAAACTATAAAGAAAACTAATGTCTACTATGGAGACTGCTCTGGGCCCTCCCCTTTCTCTCTGTCTCTCTCTGTCTCTCTTTCTCTCTGTCAAAAATCAATAAAATAAATTAAAAAAAAAAAAAAAGACAGGGTTACTTGCTGCCCCTTTTCTCTGAGAAAACTTGAAGCTCAAAGACATTAGGTCACACTCCTGAGATCACAAAGTCAGTAAGACTGTGCTCTATGTGTTGCATCAAATGAAGATGTGATAATTATTATTAATAAATCTGCCATTATCTGGTATGAGACTGTCCCTCCATTCATGGGAAAAAACAAAACAAAACACCTCATTAACTTATTTTGCACATCTGCATAATAAATAAGAGTTTCCCTGATCCCATATGTCAGCAAGTAGGAAAAGTAAAGTTCTTCTCATAAGCCCTCCAGAAAGATTTCTTAGTGGAATTCCTGCACCTTGATGTTCTGATTCACAGTTTAACATACAAACATGTGCACGCATGCACACATACACACACAAGCATGCTGCTCTGTGGAAAACAGAACATTTTCTTCATAATTTTAATGTAAACACATGAGCTAATTTAATCCACCTCTCTGAGAGCTCCAGCCCATGCTAGTTTGCAAAGTGTGCTATTTCAGTGTGTGGAAGTTAAATAAGTATTTGTTCTAAAGGAAAAAGGAAATCCTCCTTAATCCAGTCTCTCCTTAAAACTCCTAGAAAAGAGACATATTTAAAAAGAGCACATATCAGATGGCTTGGATGAAAAGATGATTCAATTCTGTCACCAGATATCTGCTGTCCCTAAAGGCAGAAAAAGTTAGTGTAGATAAAAGTGATTATGGGTGAAAAGTACTAGAGAGGTTGTGATTACAGCGTAACATTCACCTCAGGGTGCAAAAATCGGTTGTACCATTATGCTGACATTGTAAATGATAAGTGGATTTGAAAATGTCTAGTTTTCTTTGATATTAAAAATAATGACATTCCTGAGGCCATTCACCACCCACTGAAGAGTCCTAATCACCATATCACGGTAGCCACGACTACAGCAATTCCATAGACACTGGACCAGGCTAATGTCCTAACGAATGAGGTTATTTTTGTCTCACTTTTGTGGGCAGAACCAGAAAAAACACAGCTTTCTTCTGCTTATGATTTTGACTTGTGAGGCTACTCTTCCATATATGAGTATGTCATGGTTGAATTTATTTTAGGGTGGGGGTGGCCATGTCAAATGTACTAATGTGATCAGGATCCCCAGGGAATTTTTTCATTATTTAGAGGGAACAACCACAAAAGGGTTTTGTAGCCCCTGAGATAACAGTGCCTCTTTGAAGAAAAGTACCTTCAAAGTCATACAAAGTGAATTTTATCACCAAGGTAGATTCAAATCTAGAACAATCTAGAAAACTACTCGTGGTTCTCTTTAACTTTTAAAATTGTGAAATATGTAACACATAGAAAAGAAAACATACAGTAGACTCTCTGTTAACCAGAACTCAAGCAAGTGGTACTCTCAAGCAACCTGCAAATGCATCTACCAATCCCCATGGGTGCCAGTTAATGGACAGTTTACTGCATAATGTGATTTGTAAATTTTTAAATAATAATAATAATTAAAGGGAGACCCCCTGTAATCACCACTCAGATTAAGAAACAGAACCATGTCCCACTGTCTTCCACCCAGTCAGAAAGAACCGCTCTTCTAAATTTAATGCCTTTTCATTTCCTTGCCCGTCTTTAATGTTTTACCATATATATACCATATATATATACATATATATTGCTAAATTCTGCCTAGTTTTAAACTTTATGTGAAACTATAGGTAGGTACTACTATGAATACTTTTTTACCACCACAGTCATGAGATTCCTCCATTGTGAAAGGCGTAGCTATAGATCACTCATTACCACCGATGTGTAGTAGTCCCGTCATAATAAGACGCCACATTTTTGTTTGCCACTATATATTTTGGATGGACATTTGAGTTTTATCTTTAAGAGCTCACAAAAACAATGCTGCCATGGATAGTTCTGTTGACAAACATGTATGAGAGTTGCTCTATGGCAAGCTTGTCCAACCTGTGGCCCATAGGCCATATGCAGCCCAACACAAATTTATAAACTTTCTTAAAACATTATGAGATTTTTTTTTGCAACTTTTTAAAAGCCCATCAGCTTTCATTAGTGTTAGTGTATTTTATGTGTGGCCCAAGACAATTCTTCTTTTTCCAGTGTGGCCCAGGGAAGTCAGAAGGCTGGACACCCCTGCTCTACAGTATGTATGTACCTGATGATGAAGCTGATGGAGGTGAGGTGGGGGAGGTGTGTGTAGGTACAGTTTTACTAGATAATACAAATTGCTTTTCAAAGTGATTGCATCCATTTATATTCTCACCAGCAGGAGTTAAAGAGTACCTATGTTTTATATCCTGGTCAACTTTTTGTTAAAGTTTTTCTAATCTTGTGTGAAGTGGCTTTTTTTTTTTTTTTTTTTTTTTTCATATATAAGGAGGAAACCCCCAAAACCAGAATTTATTTATAAAAAATTGTGTATTTATTCTTACATATCTAAACTTCAGTCACCTTTAAAGCACTCTATTTGATGCAATACACCTATTAAGATGCTTTTTTCACTGCTCAAAACAGTTCTTGAACTTGTTGATTTTGATGCCTATTAGTGCTTCTGCCCCTTTTTTGTTTCACCTCTTTCACATCAGCAAAACATCGATTGCCCTTTGAGGACTTTTTTTTATCTGAAGAAACAAACAAAAAAAAGTCACTCTGGTTGAGAGGGGGTGAATAGGGAGGGTGGGGCACGGGGGTCATGCTGTTTTGGTCAAAAACTGCTGAACACTCAGTGCAGTGTGGGCAGGTATACTGTCATGCCACACACGTTGCTTGTGTAAATCACCCATTGTGAAATGGGCAAAGACATTGAAAGAGTCCCCCCCGCCAAATTCATTCAAGCCGAATACAGCCTCTTACAACACCACCAGCTGGTCCACGGATGCAGATGGGTTCCTAGAACACTCACCTAGTGGGAGAAACATGTACTACAAGGGGCCTAATCTCCAGAAGATAATTCTGGTTTTCTTATCTTTTCTTTTCTTTTTTGGGGGGAGGGGGTTGTCCTCTCTAGTACATTAGTTATTCACTCATGTTTCCTCTTCAGTCAAATCAAATGATCATTCATACCTTTAGCCTGTTTTTCTAGTTCTCTTTTATTTATTGATTGACTTATAATTACTTTATTCTGGAAATCCAACTATTGTCAATTATATGTACTGTAAACTATTTTGTCATTTTGTGGCCTTTTACTCTAATACAGTATATCTGTTAAGCAGATGTTCTTAATTTTAGTGTAGTCATAATAATTACTCATTTTCCTTACTATTTGCATCTTTTGTGACTTACTCAAAATTTTTTCCTATGGCGTGGTCATAAAAATATTCCCCTTTATTTTCTTCTAACTGATCTGAAGTGTCTGTTGTGTCACACATTATGGGCATGTTTGGGGACCCTTACTCTGTTCTATTAGACCAAACCACACTGGTCGCAATTACTGAAGCTTTATAGTAAGTCTGGTAGGCAAAATGACACTCACTCTGAAAATATTTTTAGCGCTAAGAACCATATAACAAAACCAGACCTAGGACTTACTTTGCTCTGGGTTGATGAACTAATCCTGGGACCTCTTTATTCGTTTTCAGTCTTGTGTTGGAACTGGCACTTTTTTCCTGAAACACATAATATACACGTATAAAAGATAAGATGAGAATTGGCAATTCAACCACAGCATGAATTTCATCACAGAAATGCGAAATTGGTCTGGGACCCTCCACAGCTGGTGTTATCACAAGGTCAAAAGCCCTTGACAAGATGTCATACAGTTCAGGAAGAACCATCAAACATTTTCACAGGAAACATGGTCATCAAGACAGAAATTAACTTTATAATTAGCTATGACTCTGTTTAGAAAATTGTGTGCAACTATATTTGATTTTTAGGTTGAGTTATTGAAAATAGTGAGAGGGGATGCTGGGATAACTCAGTGGTTGAGCAATTGCCTTGCAATCGAGAGGTCCGGGGTTCGATTCCCAGCCCAGGCCCATGCAAACCCATATGCTGTGGTGCAATTGGTAACTGTCGGGATGGTGCAGCGGTAAAGGTTTTCACCTCCTATGTGGGAGGCTCCTGGTTTGGTTTCCACCCCACATGGCTCCACATCTACCAGTGTGGAATGAAACCATGTCACAACTAATGATGCACAACTATGGACATTGCTCTGGGCCCTTCCCCCTTCTCTCTCTCTCTCTTTCTCACCTTCTCTCTAAACAATAAAATAAAAATAAATAAATAAAAACAAAATAGTAAGAGAATCAAAGAACAGAAGATTCTAGTGTTAAAAAGAGCAGTGTGGTACAGTCTTAGGTGCTCTTGACTTGCCCAGGTGAACTGTAGCTACTGAGACATGAAGTGTGTACAAGGCCCTAGGCAGTAACAGGGACAAGAGCATACCTAACAATAACTATTTTCCTCCCACAACAGATATTGAGATTAAATTCTATTGAATTAGTAAAATTCACTACAAGCTTGTATTCAAGAGGCACTTTTTAGCTGTTAGCCTGATCTGATTTCTTATTCCCAGTAAAATCGCCACATTGGAAGAAAACTCTCAAATCTTAAAATACCCCTATATCAATCAGTAACTACTCTATCTCAGTAACACTTCTGTACTTTTACAAACATTATATTTCTAAAAATATTCAAGGTGCTTTATGATTTGTTCACACAATGTACCCCTAAATATGAAAGACTATTCTAAATCAACTTAACAGGTGACTATGCACACCCCAAGACGCTGAGGTGTGGCAATCATTAAAGATCTGGCTAGGAAGATGCATCAATCTCACCACTGACAGTGAGGTGGGGTGGCACATAAAACAGCTGCCCCCCAGATGGAATCTTTTGAGTTCCTATTTCTCTTGGGACAGCAAAAGCCATTTCCATCCAGAAAACTCCAAAGATTTATATGCCGGGGTTGTTCGTTATTTACCACCAAGTGTGAGATTATCTGTACAACATAAGTAATTCAAAACACAGCAGAATTTTGTTTTGTGATCTTGTAGGAAAAGAGAGAGTTATGACAATGCTTCTGCAGTTCCTCTCACCTTCCTCACCTTACACGAACCTTAAAGCAATGTTTTCACGAACATTTTAAAAGGATAAAACATGTATTGCTTCCTCTGCTGATGTAGTCCGGGAACAACAGATAAATTAGTTTATGTTTTCCAAAGCAGGGGGGAGAACTCTTTGGAAACTCTAACACACTAACTCCAGGAAGGCAGGACTCACGTCCTCTCCTTACCTTCAGGGCCATAGTGCCTGGCTTTGGGGTCTATGCGTGGGAGGAGCTCATCAAATACTGGTAGGATGAAGCATTTACTTCCCTTTAACAGTTAGAGACCATAATAGCTCCCATGCACTCTCTCTGCAAGACCAAAGATATAGGTTCCCTTTAAATCCGTCATTTTCTCCCTTAAGCTTGCTGTACGCGTGGACAAAGAAAACCTACTTGTTATGACAGAACCTTATACTTTTTCTCTATTCACAAAATTTCTCAGATTCTTTGAACCCAAATGATGTATTGTAATTTTAAACATGGCTGAGGCAGAAAAGCAGCTTCTAATTCTAAGGATACAATTGACGTTCAATGGTATTCTGTTTAAATTCCATGTATGACACTGTACCCTTCATAATCACATTGCCTCACCCAATCTTCCTTAAAAACACCTGTGTGGTTGCTAAGAAAAGAAGGAATCCCTCCGCCCCCATGGGCAGAGTGCTCCTGCCCAGGAGAGAGAATAAGCCACCCCAGGACAGAGCACATAGGTGTGCACTTGTAACAAGTGGACTCAGATGAGGCCATTGCAAAGGTGCTCAGCGGTGATTCACAGAGCAGCATTTTTCATGGCTCATTCCTAAGGGATGCTGGCTAAAATACAGGTTCCCAGACCCCACTCGTGACTTTCTGAGTGTGAATCTCTGGAATGAAGGCCCAGAAATTTGCATTTTAAAGAAGAGTCCCAAGTGACCTGAACTCAAAAATAATTGAGAACTTCTATTTCAGAGAAAAAGATATCTTCAAGGCTT
The DNA here is from genome assembly GCA_004027555.1 of Craseonycteris thonglongyai. NCBI lineage: Eukaryota > Metazoa > Chordata > Mammalia > Chiroptera > Craseonycteridae > Craseonycteris > Craseonycteris thonglongyai. The sequence goes on from PVKE010002172.1 coordinate 73,562, forward strand.
AGGATTTCCCCCAGTTGGCTTTCATTCCACAGAACAGTTCTTAAACGGTTCTGGGGTTCAGCAGAGCTGCCTTGGGGGTCAAGAGGCCCACCCACCAGAGTAGCGACCCCTGGGACTGCTTTATACCTAGGGGGCTTCATTTGTTGGGGAAAAAAAAAAAAAGCTCCCATTTTTCAAAAATGTTTGCAAACTAATGTCAGGCTGTGACACGTTTATTTAAAGAGCAAATCAAACAACTTTCTCCTCTGCATGGTATAATTTTCTTTCTTTATGAAAAGACTGCACTTGTCAGGGTCTAGAGTAAGCCTGCCTTTCCATCTGAGATTCTCTGATCCTGGAGACAGTCAAACCAAACGCATTTATGCTGCCAATGCCCAACCGCTGGGTGGCATCTCCCAAAAGCAAGTCAGACAACCAAAGGGAACTAAAACCTTCTTTAAAAACTCTCGGGGGGAAGCCGGGACGGCTCAGCGGGTTGAGCGCTCGCTTTGAGGCCCCGAGGACTGAGGATCGAATCCCGGCTCTGGCCCTGGCAGGACCCACATGCTGAGCTGGGGAGTTCCCACAGTTCGGTTCTCTAGCTGTCTCTGTCTCTGTCTCTCTCTCTATCTGTCAAAAGTAAAATAAAAAAAAAAAATATGCACTGAAGATAAAATAATTACTCTATAAATATATAAAAAAGATATAAAAAAAAACAACTCTCGGGAGCAAACAGCGTGTTTCCCCCCCTATTATTATACATGTTTAAAAATACATATTCTCTCTTGCATGTATTATGATTGTTTAAAAGTGCATTCTTCTAAAAAATCTTTTCATGCTTTTCCATACAAGCATTTAAAGTTTCTCACTGGTGGAAACTAACTGATTCCTTTTTTCATTTATTATTTCTTCCATCCCTTCGATGATGAGTCCTGGCTTATTCTAAATTTAGCTCCCTGCCCCTACACTCTCTTCTATACCCTTTGCAACCTCTCCCGTCAGAAGTCAGAGTAAATGAGGGGAAATCAATGTTTTAACAGTGGCCCTAGGCGCTCTAGCTAACGCCAGTGACAGTTTTGTCACAGTGCAATTATGTTACAATGCGGAGTCAGTCACTAGATTTCCATACCCGGGCTTGACAGTCAGTAATCAAATCTGGCGTGGTTCCTCTATTGATGTACTTTTCACCCAAGGCTAGGAAAAGACTGGTTGGTTGTAGGTAGCATTTGAGTTGAAGAAGCTCTTTAAAATTGAAAAATGGTACTTGGGCAATAAAGGGTAAGCAACATTCTTTGTACTTTTTTCTTTCGACTTTGGAGAAATGTTCTGCTCGAAATAGCTTCACTCTAAACTTTGCAAACAGAACTGATCCTGAAATGCTCAGAGGGGTGTGTTTAACCATGAATGTCTTTATTCACTTATCTTCTCCGACCTTTAGAAGCTTTCTAGGAAAACTCTCATACTTTCCCACATTTCTTTCTCCCTGAATTTGGGGTATATTTCCATAAGACATGGGAGCCGAGCGCTTATTGTTGATGTGGGACCCCCTTTGGGCAGCTGGACACCAAGCTGTGGGGAGGGCAGAGGGAATGGTCTGTGGCCCTGCCTCTGTTCTTCCTAATTTCTCGGAGGTTCTTTTATTAGGAGGCTTTCAAGTTAGTGGTTTATTAATGATGCATTAGGCCCCAGTTTACTACTACGTGCACTGTTATGGAAAATGGCTTCTCACCGTTTGATCTCATTTTCTCCATTCTTCTGGCTCCCCCTAGATCCTTCTAGGTAAATAAATCTTAACAGTCAGTGAGTGAGGTTGTTCCTCCATTCTTTGCCTCTCAACGTAAGTGAAAGTCTTTTCCTGAGTAAAAGCCCCATGCCCCTGCCTCCCCTGCCTCTCCCCCAAATGGTGAAGCTGGTACTGAGAGAAAAATACGTTACAGTACATGTTTACGAGCTTTCATGAGCCCTGCAGGCTGGGATGTAAGGTGAGACCCCCGTTCTTCCAAAGGCCAGATGCTCAGAACAGGGTCTTGGCATGCTTAAATAGATACTCTTTTAGGACTGTGGCCAAAACATCAGGTGGCTACTTACAATATACAGTTTATTAATTCAGCTACACCTATATTTAAAACCACACACTGTGTGCATAACAATTCATATTAATTTAGAACTATTATTCTTTCTACACTCACATTTCGTGAAAGAATATAAACTCTTCAGGTGCATCTGGCAGCAGCATTTCACAATCAGAGTCACTCACTTTCTGAGTCTTGTGACGGCTCCAGGGCGTATCGTCTTTCTAATGTGTTTGAAATAAAATGCAGATTGAATGTTTGTATGTTTGCTGCTGTCTTAGAAATTTGACTCCAAGCCAGAAATATCCACTTAGTAGTGGTGATCTCTACATTGTTTACCATTTTCTGTATTATTGTTTCAAAGTAACCATTCAAAGGCCGTACATGATGACACACAAATTATAACTAAATTTGATTCTTTTCTCATTGAGAAATAAAACTGATTCTATCAGAAGACCTTCATAAGTCACTAAAGTGATCACTGACTGAAGTCAGTGTTTTAGGCTAATATGTTTCCCCCTAAACTTTATGATCAAAATCACTAAAGTGCCCTGTACCAAGATTCAAATACAAGGTGCCATCCACTTTTGCTGAAGGATAATTAAAAAAACAACCCTGCTCATATTCTGGCATAGACCATAACATAGTAGAAACTCTTACCACTTAAAGGCTATCTTTTACCATAATCTGAGGTTTCCTGACAAAATTCAAAGGAATTGTTACAGCTTTCACCCCATTATGCAAATGGGATCCTGAAATAAAACTCACAAATGTGAGTGCTGTATCTCTTGTCCAATAGTCATTTGGTAGAAAACATGCCGAGGGCAAAATACCCCCAAACCAAACATAGATGTATGCCAGTACACTGGCCTACATGCGTGCTCTCTCTCTCCCTCTTATCCTACCCCCTCACACACAGTTATTGTCACAGAAGGTAAATTCCTAGATTACAAGTGTAATCATGCTTAATTTGTTTCTTACATGAGGTCATATGTATGTATTTATGATACTCCTGTGAGAATCTGACAACGGAGAAACATAGCTTTTGATTCTTTGTCACTTATGGTCTCTTATACTTACAAAAATAATAACGATGGGGAAGCCGGGATGGCTCAGTAGGTTAAGTGCTTGCTTTGCAGCCCGGGAGTCTAAGGATTGTATCCCGGCCCCGGCCCATGCGGACCCATAAGCTGAACTGGGGTGTGCTTCCCATGCGGGAGGCCCCCAGCCTGGTTCCTGCCCTGCGTGGCCCCTGCCCACCTGTGTGGAACGAAACCATGTCGAAAAACTGATGACATACAACTATGGAGACTACTCTGGGCGCTCCCCCTTCTCTCTGTCTCTCTCTATCTCTGTCAAAAACAATAAAATAAACCTTAAAAAAAAAAATAACGACAATAAAAAACAATCGCTATCATTGATGCCACTCCTCCCAGGTGGCAGACACCACACCAGGCCCTGTGGGCATCAATTGTGCTAGTACAATGTGGTAAGAGCCCTCAATGTCAGCAGTTATTGTTGTTGTTATTAGCTTTTTTCATTTGGTCCTCACAACAACAATATGAGACAACTTTCCCAGAGGAGAACAATAAGGAAAACCTTCAGGACACGGAGGCTCGGGGCTACTTTGCAAGTTGCCTAAGGTCACACAGTTATTGGCCAAAAGGACTCTGTATTTGCACATCTTTCAATAACTATCTTGTTTTCTTAAAAAATCCAAATCTATATAAATTAAAGAGAGTAGGAGTAAGAGTAGTCTACACAATTTAAAATTACCTCTCGATGTCTCAATACCTCAAGAGGAGATGGAGGCCTGGAAGAGACACATTTTAAAGACACAGGAAGAAACCTGGAAATCCCAAGGTCACTGCTGGAAATCCCAAGGTCACTGCTGGAAAGCATCTGTGTCTCCCAGACCAAAGCAAGTCAAGGCCAGACAAGTAATGTGAGGGCATGGAGCCTTGACTACATAATTGCGAATAGAGGGACCAGGTATACTTGGTCAGAACAGGCACCAGTGAGCACCTCTCCAAAGGCATTCAGACTTAAACTTTTTTGAGGTATAATTGACATATAACACTATATTAGTTTCAGGTGCACAACATAATGATTCCGTATTTGTGAATACAGTACTGTGAAATGATCACCACAGTAAGTCTAGCTAGCATCTGTCATCATAAATAGTTACCCAATTTTTTTTCTTGTGACAAGAATTTTCAAGTTCTACTCTCAGTAATTTTCAAATCTGCAGTACAGTGTGTTATTAACTATAGTCACCATGTTGTACATTATACCCCATGACTTTTTTATTTTATTACAATAAGTTTGTACCTTTTGATTCTCTTCACCCACTTCGCCTTCCCTCTACCTCTACGTCCCATCTCAAGCAACCATTCAAATTTAAAATTTTTAAAAAAGGTTATTTCTGCTGACCAAAACAATACAGATATCCTTCAGCAATACACTGGCCTGCCTCTTCCTATGGAGAGCCAACTGTTAAATATCCAGGAATTTTGAAAGCCAACTGCTGCTAGTTTGAAATCAGCCTTCATGGAAGTATTTACACCATGGAAATTGGTAAACAGCACAAATCAGGGCTCTTGTCCACCCCCCCCCCACCCCCACCCCCGAGAGTGGGTTTACCAGCACTGTGTGCGTGTGTGATCATATATAAATGATTTGTTTGCCATCTCTACCTGAGTCTTTGTTCTGTGATTGTGGCAGGTTTCGTGACCAGGGGAGGGTGGATTCATACAACGAAGTGGAAGCTTTTTCTTCAAATAATATCCTTTCTACGAGTATGTGGTCAAGAGGAAATTAAAACCAGGTGGAAAGTTTTGGAAGGACGAGATTGTTAGGTCACTATGCTGCTTTTTAAGAACTGGGGTAAAGGGCCTAAATTCTGGGCTTCCCAGGCTCATGTTCCAGGATGAATCGCTGCACCAAGTGTCTTCCCCACAGCACAGTGAGCCCTTTGCACTGACAACAGTGAGATCTGTTTCCATCCCGAGCTCGCTGTCTGTCATCCCATCTCCAAAAGATCACAGTCTGGCCACGACCACTTTCTATCATCACTGTGTCTTGCAGAAAGCTCCATTTCACACACACCCCTCCCCACCACCCCCTTCTATATCAGGCAGCTATCTATTTAGAAATTTTCTTTGAAAGAACACTGTAATCTAGAAATGAATGTTTCCCTCTTTAACCTTCCAAAGAAAAGTTCGGCTCCCAATAAAAAGTGAGGCACATAACAGAATTTAGCTAATTTGTATACAATAGCACTTTCAACCCTGCTCTAGAAAATTCTCACCGCCTTTTTATGATCACTGAGGATGGAAATGAGAGACAAGTGGCCACAGGAAGCTGCTGCTTCCGTATCTGAACTAACGAGCATGCTCTACTGCTTCTGTATCATCCAAACAGCTCTAAGTCCACTGGAGATCATGAACAAGGACTGCAGAAGGGAGTCAAGGGTGCATGGTACACTTCATGTGCCTTGTGAAGAAAGGCAAGAGAACACGCCATGAAGAACCTCACCCCTGGGTAGAACCACTCTCTCCATCACTGTGCCTGGCATACACTTGTCACAGCACCTCGGCTTAGCTCTTTACACATCTGTCGCTTCTTACGACGGGTTGTTTTAAATGCTTCTACCCAGTAGAATGCTAACCCCTTAAAGACAGTGACAGTGTCTGATCTATATTTGTATACAGTTGGTGACAGTGCCAGGCACTCGATAAAGATTTGAGGAAAGAATGAATGAACATCTGTTCTCCTTTACTTGGGTGCCACACGCTTGGACAACATTAATCTCACCCAGAATGTGAGGCAGGGCACCGAAAGGGCAGGAGGATTTATAGGAATGAACTTTGGAGTTAGGGTACAAGGATGGGGGGGACCAAAAGGCCGAAGAAATGGTGCTTTTATTGTAGCCTTCTCCCAAAAAGAGGTGGCCCAATGGGAGACAAGAAGAAGGAATAACATTTGTCCAACCACATGGGCAAAGTAGCTGAGTTTTAAGAACTTCAGAAGGTTTAAAAAAAAAAATAGGTTTAAACTTATTTCAAAGAAGGAACAAGAGCTTAATAGGTCATTTCACTCTAAATGCCTTTGATGTTAATATTTTTTCAGCAAAAACCTTGTTGGGTAATTATAGTTAACACATGTCAACTGTTACTCTCCTCAATGATAATACTGACCAAGTCCTGTGAGACCTTCTACATCATGCATAGCAACCTGGAGGATTGAATTCATGGATAGATCACAGAATGGAGACGGATCATCACCAGGGACTAAGGTGAGGGGAGAATGGGGTGGGAGTGTCTAACGGGTGTGGAAGTTCAGCTCTGCAAGATGATAAAAGTTCTGGAGATGAATGGTGGGGTGATGGTTGCACAACAATATGACTGTATTTCATACCATGGAATAGTCCACTCTTAAACTTGTTAAAATGGTAAATTTTATGTTTATGTATATTTTACCTGATTAAAAAAATACAAAAACAGAGTAAAGATTGGAGGGAGTTCTCACCTCCAGTCTCCAAGGTTCTTTTAAAAAATTTACTTGTTTACTTCATCAAATCCCCCCTTATTTTTCTACACTTCCAAATCAACATTAAACAGAAAACAGACTTACCGTATTTTCCGGCATATAAGACGACCGGGCGTATAAGACGACCCCCTAATTTTACAGTTAAAACATAGGTTTAGGCCTATATTCGCTGTATAAGACTACCCCCCACTTCCGAGGCTGTAGTCTTATACAGCGAATATAGGCCTAAACCTATGTTTTAACTGTAAAATTAGGGGGTCATCTTATACGCCTTCTCCCAAAAAGAGGTGGCCCGGCTCAAAAAAGAGTAGGGTCATCTTATACGCCCGGTCGTCTTATATGCCGGAAAATACGGTATGCACATAGGTCTGTTAAAATATTTATTGGTAAAGTTATATACTCTGCAGTCTCAGGGGACAACTGGTATGTCACATAATTTATTGAACAACAGTGATCTGTGGTTTGGAGGCAATGGGAAAAATGGCACAGCCAATAAAGGTTAAAATATGCAAGAATTTTAACAATATGTAACTTCACACATGCAGGGTCTTTTAAATGTCCGTGGACTTCGAAAACTCGGAGCAAACTAAATTTGTGAAAGGAAAATGTGGGTCTTGGTTGGTTTATGACTCTAACGCCCATTCACTTTACAAGGGGAAATAGAATTTCTCACTGAGAGCCAATAAAGCCAGACTAAAAACTGAAAGCAACCACGGGAACTAGAATGAATGCAATATTCCATTAAATAATACTAAATAAAATAATGCAAGCATATGGAAGATGGTGGATATTCAGTCACACTTACATATTACTACCTGTCTTTATGATGTATCACTATTATTTCATACTACTACTAAGTTTATTAGTAGTAGTATATATTTACATTTCTGAGAAGTAACCAGGTCAATCTCAGGGATCGGTCCTGAAATACTTTCTGGTCTGACATCATGGGGAATTTGGGAGCAAGAACGTCCCCTTTTAAAGATGGTAGACTCCAGCTCCTGCATTTCACATTGCTGGTCCTTACTGTCTAGACAGATTCAAGGGTTTGATGAAGGTCTTACTGTTAGTGGCAGAATTAAAATGCTCTTTAATCCAGGGCTCCTTTTTCTCTACTGTAGAACTTGAGTAAGTGGTAGAATTACAAAAGAAGTTGAGTGTTCACACCGCACCTTCTCATTCTGGACTGTGCGCCAGAAATAGGTGACACATGGGGCAGGTGACTCTCCCTTTCCTGTGATGGCTGAATGAGTAATGGCACCAGCTAACAGTTACTGAGTTGGCTAGGTACACTTGGGAAAAATCCAGGGGTGTGCTTGAACATGCCAGGAATGAAGCAATGAACGAATCCTAAAAGGCAGACAAACATACCGTACTTGGAAACTTTACAGCGTGAGCAGATAACCTGCGTCATTACACCCATCATGATCCACACGTAGGAGACCCAAGGTCTGGGGCTCCCTGATTGTCTGTCCTAGTTAAGACAAGTATCTGGGAGCTCTGTGCACAAAGGTCAGATGTGTGGACCGTGGGCTTCAGAGGAGTGACTGAGCTTTTTGGTTACATAATCTCCAAGAGCTGTGTGCTTGGGTCTGTTCCGTCGGTCTAGTAGGGATCCCAGAGAAGGTATATCTCACCTTGTCTTGGACGGTCTAAACCTCCTTCTCAGCATCCTGGGAGCCAGATGAGGGAAAGACAACCAAGAATCTTGACATTCAGAGTGCAGGCCTTCACTTACAAGCCTCAATTTCAGCGTGGTTTCCTGCTTTTAATATAATAGCACGTGGCTGCAAGGAATAAGCAAGAGGAGCTGGGAGTCTGCTTTGTACACCGACTTTCCATGAAAGCACTTGTGTCTGGCCCCACTTCCACCTCCATTCCCAGAGCTGTCTGATGCCAGCACTTTCTGAGCCGTTCACTCCACTGTGGAACTGGCCATCTTGCGTTTGCTAGCTCCGTTCCCACTCTCTCAGCTTTCCATCTGGCAGAATGTTGGTATGTTGTCTTCTGTTTTCTGAGGCATGGACGATTATTATTATTCTGCAGAATCCTTGAACTGTTGTTTTCTTGGCATTTCAGAAGGAAATAAAGGGTAATGTCTATGTCCCACGCATTCTATTAATACTTAGTCTAATCTAGGCACTCTGTATACATTGTCTAATTCTACAACTGTATGCCGTTGTTGTTATTATTATTACTGTCCCCATTTAGCACTGAGTTGCAGTAACTTGGTCTCTCAGAGGGTTTGAACTCGGGCCTTTCTGATGTTAGAGTCCATGCTACAGGTCATGACCACCTCTGAGCATCCGTGGTGAAATAATGACAACGACTGTTGATTGTCATTGAGCATTCACTGTATGGTTTGTGTGTATTAACTGCAACAGCTCTGTGAGACAGGTACTATATGAATCCATTTTACAGAGGATGAAATTAAGGCACAGGATGGTTAAGCAGCCTGCCTAAGATCATAAGAGGCCTGGGTCTCTGGCTCCAGAGGCTGTGATCTTAACGCTTACTGAAGACAGGTCAACATACTATGTCTACCTTGTGGGTTTCCACATTCTACTTTGGGTCCCTCATCCAAGTCTGCTCTTTTCTCTTTTCTAGATGAATTACCCCAAAAGTAAAAAAAGATCTCCTTCAACCAGCCAACAGAATAGAGACAATAAATAGAAGATACCCAGAGTTAAAGTAAAATCATCTTGAAAATATTTGCATAAGAAACTATTCTACTAGATTACACTATCCTCAGTTTATATTCAAAAAATTATGTGAAGAATGCACCCATATAACTAGACATGTAAAAACATATACTTTTCAGAGGAAATGACAAGTAGAATTGCTTCCTTATTTGAGAGCCTAAAATTACGTATGCTAGGGGGTGTTATTGAACAGATTTAGGGGCTTTGTCCATCTGATATTCTTAGATTTGCCTGCAATTTGCTTTGGGGTTGGGTAAGCTTATGATTTTGAATTAAAATCTGTTTCACCTTGGCCTGGTAACTGTGAGTGCAGAAAATTTCAAAAATAAGCTTTATTCATTGCAGGTACAGTTAGTTCTTACACATGTTGAAGCATTAATTACTCATTATTTTCTTTTCCACTTACATCTGAGAACTCAATTAAGAGATAATGAAATGGAGGTGTTAAACCCAAAGAAGGTGTCACTGTCTCAGTCTAGAGCATTATTGATGGTGTAAAGATTTGTGTCTCAGGGCAGTTAATAGAATCTGCTAGCGAAAGGAAGCATAAAACCAAATTAGTGGAACCAAAACATTAGCAATCAGGAAATCTTAGTTCTAACTCAGTTGCTCCACAATTAAACTAAATTACCTAAATACATGTTAATAAATCATGATGCAGTAAATACATAGGACTAGGAAGGTTAGAGAATACAGCAGTGCTTATGCTGAATTTGGCCACACGAGCTCAGTCTAAAAGACACATAAAAGGCCACACAACATGCAGACCCACCTCCAAAGGCTATATATACAATTAGGACCTAATATATGTCCTTCTAGAACTTTATATAAATATATGTATCATTCTCTGAAATTTCAGTAGTGGTCTAAAGATTATTTGTTCTAGAATTGTGCCTACTATACAACATAATTTTTATAGTAGATGTCTAAAATTTTTTGAATGAAGGAAGAGTATCTATTCACTCCAGCACTTAATGAGTTTGCAGCATTTCACTACATTTTTCCTAAAAGGACATGAAAGATTGTCTATGTATGCTGAAAGGCACTGTGTGATGAAGGACAGTTTACCAAGATAGCACTGTGTTAGCTTGAGTATTTCCTCACTGCCTGATATGTTGCTTCTTTCATATGGAGTGGATGACTCGAAGTAGAAAGCAATGCATTACATATACCACTCTGATACTTCACGCAGCTTCTAGAGCAATTTGGCAAAAGGAACTCAGTGAAATTCACCTGTGGAGTGCATCCAAGTTTATGGGGCATTGGTGGTGTTCAAGGAGAGCTATTACTCCGTAACTGTGGTTTAAAGGTGGAGGTGAACAGCCTACTAGCATTTTGCTAAAAGAACCGCTTACCTTCTTGAAAATTGCTAAGTCAAACATAATTTTTTCCTTCCAGTCTCCAAGTCCAAGATAATTATTGCTTATGATTAGAAGACATGACAGCTTTTGGAGTACTAAAGTGGCTTTTCCTGCTATACACGAAACCACACGAGTTACTCCACATACTAGTTTTTTAAAACCACATAGAGTTCGTGCTTGGAAATAGCCTTTCGGAGCATACACAACACACAGATCTTTTTTCAGATGGCAACCTGGAAACTACTATTCTGGGATACAGACTAAAAAAAGACACCCCCAAAGCATTTTGGTGGGTATAAATGATTCTTAGATGACTACCAAGAAAAAAAAAAAAGAAACTAGGGGAAAAACCCAAAGCATCATATTTAAAGAAATCCTAAAAATATATCCATTCATTCAATAGGGAACATTAGACTTTTGGGAACAAAAGTTACTTTTCAGGGATCAGGTTAAAGGATTTGGGAGAGAAAACACTTTGGGTATTGGGGCTAAGGCAAGTGAACTGATTATGTCCTTTAACAAACTCACAGCTATTGATCCTAAAATGCCAGATTTTGGCTTCATCTTGTCACTGAATGTTTGCTGTCAGTCACCCAGTTAACATCTATCTGATTCTATGAGGCCAGGGCCCATAGCCCTGGCTCAAGGTTGTTTGGCAAGGTGTAGCAAGTATCCTCCCAACTCCCCTCCACCCCCACCCCTGCAGCCATGGAAACTGGGGGGTACACTCATGTGTTTGTGAGGAGGACAGAGGGTTGAGCGATGGAACCAGCTCTGAGATTCACAAAAATGCCTCTTGTTTCGACCCTGGGAGATTCACCTTGGGCTCAGCAAACCCATTGCCTTGCAATTTATTCTAAATAGGATAAATGACCTTGTTGAGATGATCGCCAATGAACTGGATCATTCCACAAAAGCTGGAAATGATATCAATCTAGGAAAAGATTTCTCACAGAGAACACAAACAGCACTGCAAACAAGAGCGCTTTGGTAATGCCTAACAGAATTGAGGAGATAAACAGTTTTCAAAAAGGCCCTTAAACATACAAGAGAGCATCATTTACACAGAGGCAACTAAAGCACTCATTAAAAAGAGTTCCTATCTACTCATTAGAACAGGTCCAAATTTAAGAGCTGCCATCAGTCCCCATCTCATTAATCTACACTCAAAGACTCATTCAAGGTAAAGGGAAGAATTCATTTCATAGGGGGACATCTGCCAGGGACCGGCTCCTTTTAGAGATAGGGAGCCAGGGGTCATGCCTGTTATGTTTGAGAATTCTGGGCTCACGACTTGGTGGTCTGGAGTTGATGGCCAAGAAGTGGCTGGTTACCCCAGCTCGGTGATCCTTTATCTGCAGAAAAGATACCTCGCAATGACTCTTTTAGGTAACTACAGATTCTCCAGCAAGGATGTAGGGAAGCAGATAGTATAATACTTGGAAGGAAAAAGTCTGTTTTGCCTTTTCTTTTGGCTCATACGAACCAGTGCAGTTTTGCTATCAATGAAAGAGAAACGTTACTAAGGAACACTGACTACAAACACATCGGAGAATCTTAACACATTCTAGCAGGTTAATGTAAAAGGTTTTTCATCTCTAGGTTTGCAACAACCTTTCGTGTCCTTTCTAGAAGCTCCAAGCATGAATTTACTCTTCAATTTCATCTCTTACGCTCCTTTGAGTAAAATAATCTACTAATAATATCTATTCAGTGCTAATGTGACAGGCACAGTGCTGTATTGTTTCTTAAGGCAAAGAAAACATAACCTTTTTTGGCCTCCTCAGCTAGTCGTGATTGTCAAATGCAAGAGTACTCTGGATCGGGCATCTTCCATTCTTGCAAACCCTTTAAATCACTTGGCATTTTACGGATTGCCTGCTACAACAAGTACATCCTGGGGACTCCGTATCCACAGGTCACAGACAAGGAAGAAAGCTCAGAAAATATTAGGCAACTTAACTTTCATGTTCACCGGGGTAGGTACTGGCAGTCTAAGAGTCAGCCTGACTCACATTTTCTACTCCATGGTTCCACTTACAAAGGCAGCGTTGCCACCTATTAATAGCAATGATTGGGCACTTAGCTCTGTCCAAAGGTTTTACATGTATAAACCGATTTAACCTCACAACTCTATGAGCAAGTACTACTCTTATTGTAGTCACCATTTCAGATGAAGACACAGAGAGCTTAAGGACCCACAGAAAATATTTGACTCTAGATTAGGGTGACCAGACGTCCTGCTTTTGGTGGGACAGTCCCGATTTTTAACAATTTGTCCCGCGTCTCGTGGCATTTTTAAAAAGTCCCGATTTTTGGAAAGAATGCACGACAAGCTAGGGAACGGCGGGAGATAGACCAAATTTTTAATCAAGAACCCCCTCCCCCCCGGTCAATGGTGTCCCACTTTACAAATGTTAAAATCTGGTCACCTTATTCTAGATGCCCAACAACTAAAGGGGCAGCCCGGTGACCTGGGAGTTCCCTCCTCTCACAAGG
>PVKE010002173.1:0-86704 GCA_004027555.1 Craseonycteris thonglongyai
AAATCTGTTCGGCTGGAAATGAAGTTCTATCATTGCTATCTATGGTTGGTAGAATAATGGCCCTCCAAAGATGTACAAATCCTAAATCCCAGAAGCGGTTAATATGTTACCTTATGTGGCAAAAGGCATTTTGCAGATTTAAGTTAAGAACCCTGAGATAGAGAGGTTATCCTGGTGGTAATAAATATTCTCTCCTTGAGCTCAGAGCAGCATCTGTACCCTGGTCACTTTCTGGCAGGGGGCTAGACATCTGAGAACAGGCTCTGTAATGCCCTTTGAACTTTTGACCATGTGAGTACGGTATATTACCTGTTCAAAAATATATAAGTTAAAAACTATTGGAGAAATAGAAAAAAAAGCTGAAAATTTTTTTCTCTCCTGGATCAAACTCTAGTCAGGCTCTTCAGAGCCTTTTTCTGGACGAGGCCTCAAGACTTGAACTAACACCAACACAGTTTCTAACAGCTCAAGGTTGTATGCCTAGGAGAACCCTCCCTTTAGCACTGCCTCTTGCCTCTTAAAATACCTGATTGAGAAAACTCAAGTTTGTTTATTTTTTAACTTCCTCGACCTTGCGGAAGCCATTTTCCCCCTCTGCTTCCTCATTCTCCCTTTACAACATCCAACCACCTCTGCACTGATAAATCAGAATAGCGCTCAGCTCTGTTTCCTACTGTCAGTAGTCACTGCTTTTACGAATGTCTGACGGCATTTATCTTTGAGAGCGGGAACAATATAAAATCACAAGGGTCCTTATTATAAGAGGGAGGCAAGAAGATCAAAGATGAGAAGGAGAGTGACAATTGAAGCAGAGGTTAGTGATACAGCCATGAGCTTAAGGAACATAGGCACCTTGACAAACTGCAAAAAACAAGGCAAGGATTCTCCTAAGAGCCTTGAGAAGGAACACAACCCCACGGACACCTAGAGTTTAGGCCCATAAGACCCTTTTCAGACTTCTGACCTCTAAAACTGAGAGATAATAAATGTGTGCTATTTAAACTGCCAAGTTTGTGGTAACTTTTACAACAGAAATAGGAAAGTAATTACACCATCCATGATACATGATCAGCCCAAGAAAAGTATGTTAATATCACATAACCACCCAAGATAGTATTAAATTCATCATCTGTATGAACTTTGGTGACTATGGAAGGTCATGAATTTGTGGCACACTGACATCAACACATTTTTAAGGAATATACGAGTATCTTCAAGTACATCTGTAATTCAAAATCAAATATTGCCCTTCCTTTAGGGAACATACAACACATGCTAAATACCAGAGCCCTTGCCAAAGACTGAGAACTTACTGCTAAACATTTAAGAGTTAAGTCATAATCATTTTCCTCAACACTTTTAACAAGGCTGATTTATTTTTACTGAAATTGTTTCCTTTCACAATTTGTAAGGGAAAATTTTGACTTATAATGATTAGCTCTGCTCATAGGGGCAATATAACAAAATGATAAACTGTCGACCCAACACCAGCTTCTTATGAAACCTTGAAGGGGTTGCTTGTGTTCACTTGGTGTGCTTTGCAGATAGAGGGGAAAGAATGATGGTTTATTCTCTTAGGAACAGTGTAGAGAGACCAAATAGGCACCAGTCAGCAACTACATGTCACCATTTCTATGTGGTAATTCATTTTCCCTTCTGGAGTTTAGAATGGCTAAAACCTTGTATTTCAAGGCGTTTTTGCTTTTTTGTTTGTTTTGAATTCTGTGAGGCAAAATATGATCAATGCCACTGTTACCAAACTCAAGGGCTTTGGGATTTGTGGTGTTCTATTCAAGAACGAGAGGTGGTTGTCGTTAGGTAGTTTTATTTACTTGCACCTTATAAAAGAGACAGGAGATTTACTGTCTTCTGAAAGGGAGGCTTAGCCATGGCTTATATACACTATTTGGTTAATTACATGTTGATTTCTTCTTTGCAGCTGGCTAAACTTATCTCACTGGGTCACAGCAAGCTTATCCAGTTACGACTGTGTTTGCAAAACACTGTGCTACATTTTAAGATTTAGCAAGAATAGCATTTAGTAAGACCCACCCAGACCTTGAGACTCTTGTCCTATCTAACACCAGCACCAGTTCCTTTCATGTTTTCTCACTTACTGATTTTGATCAATTTCCATAGTTAATATTATTCAGAATAAGTGTCTGGTCCAAGTTTGCCCAGTCATTAAGCTGGTTATTAATGGACATTCCCACTCATCTCATATTTCTCTAATACTCTTAAATGTGTACTTTATCATCTCTAATAGTACCTCTGGCTTCTCAGGAAGTCATTTCCCCAAGATAACACTTAATCCAGATTGTGCCCATTTCTCTTCTGCTGCATGTTCGCCTGCCACATCTAGGGAAAATAACTAGAAAATCGCTTATTTTCAGGACTCTTCCTGGGGTTAGTCTTGGTTCAGGGACATTAACGATTCAAATTGGATGAACACTTGCAGCAGGGGGAGTGGAAATTATATTTTTCTGGGAACTCCTCTGTTGTCACCATTAAATCATACTATGAAATGGTTTGGGATTGGAAAGAGTCCATCTACGCTACATGGGCCCTGGGGGTCCAACTGGGCATTTTCCTTCAGACTATAAACTTCCTTTAGCTTAGTTTAAATTTAAATTAGCTTCAGCAGGGAAGTGAATAAAGAAAAAATATTATGTTTCAACTGTAAATTTGGAAGGGATTTTGTTGTGTCCCTTAGCGGATTTTGTAATGGAAAAATTGCATTGACTACAAACAACCCTTCTTTTAACAGACGTGCATGATACACATGGTTAAGAAAAAGGAAACCAATTATGGTCTGAAATCCATTTGTAATGAAGTAATGTCTCTGAAATTACCATTGACATTCGACCTTCTTTGGTGGCAAGTCTTGCAAAAGCAACAGCTAAATGAATGAATTTGTGGAGGTTTATAACTGGTACTTCTCCTCATGAGTGCCTTAATGTCTTATTAATTGAGGGCTACATTCTAAGTTAATTAGAGAGATTCCACTAGAAGAAACTTAGAACTGGTGAACTTAATGTTGAAGCCTTGGGATGTAAAATGATGCTACCTTTAAAGAAATGCAAACTGATTTTCTAGAAAGTCAAATTAATTTCGTTGCCTATGATGGTTTGGATGAGTGAGGCACTAGATAATAGTTTATTCTTATTAAGAAAGAGCTTGTAAGTATGTCATAATTAGATTGCTAATATTATGCAGGAAATTTTAGAATAATACATACAACTAATTTTTAAATTTCTATGATACGGACTAGTGATTCTAGGAATGGCAGGCCAAGCTTTGCTTTGCTTCCAAAGTTTTACCAATAAGTACACTTGCTTTAATCCTTATTATATACACTTTTCACATTATGGTAAATTTCTTCTCTTCCTTATCTATTAAGTGCATGTGTGTGTGTGTGTTTACTTGTGAATAGATGTTATCAAGTCATTTTGAATATCTATTAAGATATCAAATGGTCCTAATCTAATTTAATAAATTATAATGATAATTTTTCTAAGGTAGAACCATCTTTACATTTCTGAGAAAACTCCAACTATGCCATAAAGTATTATTCTCTTAACACAGTGCAGTATGCAATTTATTAATGTTTTACTTAAATTTGTGTTCATGAATAAAGTTTATCTTGAAGTTTTCTTATGCAGTTCTTGTCCAGTTTTCATACGGGGTTTATCTTAACTTCACAGAATGAATTAAGTAGCTTTCTATCTTTACCTAGGTCTGGAACATTTGTATAGGAATTATTTGTTTCTTGAAGATGAACAAAATTCATCGATAATACTGTAAGGATCTGGGGCCCTTAAAATTTATACTTTTTACTACCATATAAGTTTCCTATGTGAATCTTGGTCTATTCAGATTTTTTACTACTTGATGAGCTGATGTTAGTAATTTATATTTTATAAAACTATCAACATAATGTATATAGTGTTCTCATAATTTTAAAAAATCTGTTTTGTATCTGAGGTAAGTCCCATTTTTTTTTCTTGATGCTAATTATTTGTAGATTCTCCTTTTTATTTGATTATCTTCACACTCTTTTCTAATTTTTTGGTCTTAATATTAAGTTTGACTTTATTGAGTAACTCTTTTTATTGCTTTAGTATTTTTTCCTATTTCATTCTTAATTTTTTAAGATTTATTTTATTGTTTCAGAGAAGGGTGGGGGGAGAGAGAGAGAGAGAGAGAGAGAGAGAGAGAGAGA
This sequence comes from Craseonycteris thonglongyai, assembly GCA_004027555.1. Taxonomy (NCBI): domain Eukaryota; kingdom Metazoa; phylum Chordata; class Mammalia; order Chiroptera; family Craseonycteridae; genus Craseonycteris; species Craseonycteris thonglongyai. The sequence continues at coordinate 4,223 of PVKE010002173.1, forward strand.
GAGAGAGGCCCAGAGCATTCTTTACAGTTGTAATTCATAGGCTGTAACATAGTTTCATTCCACGCAGGTGAATGTGGGCTGTGCAGGGCAGAAACCAAACTGGAGAGTTCCCATATGGGAGGTGAGAACCTTCACCATAGGGCTTGGTGGTTACCAGTTACACCGTAGTTCAGCATATGGGTTTGCACTGGCCAGGGCTGGGATTTTATCCTTGAACCTTGTGGTTGCAAGGCAAGCATTCAACCTGTTGAGCTATCCCCAGCATCCTCTATTTCATTGATTTCTTCTTTTCACTTTTGCTTTTTGGGGAGGATTTATTTTGTTTTACTGTATCTGGCTGCTTGAATTAAAAGATTACTTGACTTAATTTTATTTTCAAACAAATGCATTACAGTAAATATTTCCCCTAAACATTATTTTAGCCACATTCCACAGTGTGTATTGTAGTGCATACTTTCACTTATTCATTTGACAAATATTTATGGAGCAGCTACGGATAAAGAACAATCCAAAGATTGTTCCAACTGCTGGTAACATACCAGTGTGTGAAGTGGACAAATAGTTCTTTCCTTCATGGAACTTACAGTCAACTCTTATTTTAGATGGATTGAAAAGAAAATGTCCCTCTAAGAAGGTAAAGTTGAATAAGAATGCAAACAAAATCCTCTTTTTTTTTTTTTAATTTGTTAGAAAATCATAGTTAGTGCAGAGAACAGTAAGTACAAAGTCCTTGAGGTGAAAACTTTCTTGACATGCTTGTAACAAATGAAAGAGGCTTGTGCAGAAGCAGCACAGTGTGAGGAAGAAACTGGAAGAAGAGAAATAGCTTGATGGGGCCTGGAAGGCTGTGCTTAAAATTTTTAGTTTATTCTACTTGTGATATGAAGTCAAAGGAAGGTCAATGCAAGGAAGTGACATGATCTGACTCATGTTTTTAAAGCATCTCTCTGACTGCTCTATGGAGAATGGGCTATAGTGAATACAAATGTGTCAGTCCTGAGGAGTTTTTAATGAATGCTTTGGATTCTGTTTTTGTTTTTGTTTTTCTTTCTTTTTTAACCCCAAAGTAGTTTAGCAGAGAGTTCCTATTTTCAAAATGTATATATATGTATATTTAATATGACAAATGTAAAAATGTATTATATTGAGGGAACTGACTATACCTCATATAGTAACAGTTATTTTACATTATTGAGATTGAAACCCAATTCATGTTCAAATTATTTCATCAGATTCCAAAACTTTTCATTTAAATCACAGTATCTTCCATATGCTTTATCTACACGACTAGTAGATTTCTGGGGAAAGTGTGTAAAATTCTCCCTCTGTGACTTGTCAATATTTCATTAAAGTACTGTTAGTTATATTTAACTTATTTTGAGGTGATATTGTGATATATAACACATCATGACCTCCTTTTTGCTAGGTTATTTTATTTTCCGTTAAGATTCTCTCTCCCTGTTCCTTTTAGTTGCCTTAATGTTTCATTTATACTGTTAACCTGCCATCTTGTGGCTATTTACCTGGTATTCTCTTACTCACTCTACTCATCAATGTTAACAACAAACAAACTGTAATACATCCATAACATGCAATACTACTCAGCAATAAAGATAAATGAACTACTGGAATGCACAACAACTTCTACGAATTTCCAGAAAATTATGCTGAGCGGGTAAAAAAAGGTCAGTCTCAAAAAGTTACATCCTACATAATTTTATTTATATAACATTCTTGAAATGACAAAATTATAAAGATAAAACAGATTTGTGGTTGCCAGAGGTTAGGGACAGTAGGGAAGAAAGGGGCTGTGTGACTATAAAAGAGAAGCATGACAGGGACATTCGGGGTGATAAAATAGTTCTGTATTTTGATTGTATTAGGGTGGTTACACAGATCTACACATGTGATAAAATGACACAGAACATGCATGTACCAATGTCAATTTCCTAGTTTTCATACTGTACTATATTAATAATATACTATAATACTATTTATAATAGCACTATTGTATTATGGTTACATAAAATGTAACCTGAAGGGGAAACTAGATGTAGGGTACAGAATCCTACTTGTATAATCTTTACAATTTCCTCTGAAACCATAATTATTTCAAAAAAGTGTTAACTGTATTATGACAGCCATTTGGTTTGGAAGAGCTTTGCTTAGTCATCATGTTTTCTAATGATTAAGCATAGCCCTCTGAGACACTGGTTGAAATTTAATGACTTACCACTAGCTGACACCATAGATTGCATAACCAAACCATCAGAATATCCTCTGAGAATTTGAAATTTATTTAACCCTCCATTGTTTTAGAAAACACAATGTTTTAGAATAAAAAGATGGGATTTATAATTAGACAAAATTTTACTCTCTGTTGATCTTAAATCTGACTTTAATTATATCTTAAACCTTAGATGTTCTTTATATATATATGCACTATATCCCATCTTCAGTCATGGCCACGAAGCAACCTTAGCACTTCTAACAAGTATTCAGAAGTTTTTTGTTTTTGTTTGTGTGTGTGTGTGTGTGTGTGTGTGTGTTTTATTCTAAACACCCTTTTAATGGGACTAAAGACTTAAAAGAAAAAAACAATAAACCCAAACACACACACACACCTGTACAATGTGTACTTTCTCATGTAAAAATCTTCACCATCATCTGTAAGAAGGGCAAGTTCTTCTTAATAAATCACTGGTGGGATGAAGCCTGAACCAACAGAAAAGCATAAGTCAATGTTTCTTTCCTGTTTGAAACACAGACATTGTCATAATATACACATCAAAGCTGTAACAAAACCTGTAGGTCCTTAGAGACTTTTACTGCATTATGAGTACTTGGTCTACATATTGAAAATACTAGTTGACGAAAACGAAAGTTCCAACAACATGAGACTTATTTTAGTTGGCCTTTTATTGTGAGATGAAAGATATAAAGGATGCCTGAAAATAAGTTTAAGCCAAAATGATTGGGTTATCTTATATGTGGGACAGTCCCCAAAGTGGTCCCTGGACCAGTAGCATCAGCATCACCTTTGTACTTGTTAGAAATACAAATTCTTTTTTTTTTTTTTCTTAAAGATTTATTTTATTGTTTTGAGAGAAAGTGAGAGAGAAAGAGGGAGAGAAAAAGATTAGGGCCCAGAGCAGTCTCCATAGTTGTACATTATTAGCTGTGACTTGGTTTCATTCCACACAGGTGGGTATGGGGTCATGCAGGGTGGGAACTGAACTGGGGGCCTTCTGCATGGGAGGTGAGAACCTTTGCCACCTAGCCATCCCAGTGGTTACCAATTGTGCTGCCGTTCAGCATATGGGCCCTCATGGCCCAGGTTGGTAATCAAACCCCGGACCTCACAAGCGATCAACCACTGAACTATCCTGGCATCCCCAAAAATGCTCATTCTTGAGCCCCACCACAGACTTACTGCATCAGGAACTCCAGTCAGGGTCAGGTGACATTGTTGAAACAAGCCTTTCATGTGGCTCCACTGCCTGCTAAAGTTGGAGAACTATTGGCCTATGCAAATGTCCCATGTATACCAACATTCATTTGGAAACTGCTTTGTCTAAGATTTCCCCTTGTGAAGTCCAGCTGCACATTAACAGTATTGTAAAGGCTCTGTGTAGGCCTGACCTGCAGGAAACATGCAAGCCGATCCTCACAGTGCGCTCAGGAGTAGGCTGCTGCTTTCGTGGAGGTAGAACTTTAGAGTGTGGCAACCAAATCTGTTTTTCTTTTAATCAGAACAGTAAAAATTATTTTAAATATCATCGCTGTCCTCTTTTGGCCTTGCTAGGCCTCTATTGGTCTCTATGTAGGACACATCTGTGCTTGTAATGGGGTAGAGTAAACTGCTCTGGTCCCGGTGGGAGGGCTTGGTTTTCGGCTGCAGTCTCCCATAAAAGAGAAGCGGGGATATGAGTTCAACCAGAGACAAGTTGCAAAAACTCAGAGCTGGCACAGAGAGGGCCCATTAGCAATATTCTAAAAAGGCCAAAGGAAGCCCAGAGTGGAACATTCTCTCTCTTGTTCTCTCTCATGGGTTGTCTGCTCTTCTTTTCCTGTTGTACGTCAAATTCATCCTTTCCCCTTGAAACATCTGTTAAAAATTAACAAAGAAATTTATCATTGAAGATCCTGATAGTCGTACTGCCTTTTTAAAAGAATATGTTTTCTTTTATTCCCAGGCTAGAAGCCCAAGGCTCAAACTGATCTGGAAGAAGTAAGAAATCCAGTTTCATTTTGTCATTGTAATTGTACTTTAGTAAGCAAAAAAATCTACTTACCATTCTCAAAAAGTGTAAAGATCAGGTTGTAAGTTTGATGCCTGAGCCTTATGTCTTATCTTTATTATACTCTGCCTCAAGTTTTTCTTTGTACCCACCTTCTCTCTTACTTCTAGTTTATGTTCTACTTTATATTGTATGTTTTTACCACTTTACCCACTTTAAAGTTTTTACAACTAATCTATAAATAAAAGTTAATTTGTATTCCTCATTCTTATATGTAAAGAATAATCGAGTTGTGTGTGTGTTTCTTTTTTATGCCTCATCAAATACTATTTGAGCATAGATATAGAAAATTAAGTCACTTTTATCCTCAAAGTCTGAATAAAACGATTAGGTGGCTAAATCATGCAATTATGGGACAATTCAAAGAACAGTGCCAGACCATGACGATGTGAGGAAAGGAGTACAATGAGCAGCATTATTAAGAGGACTTGCAGCCGAATTGCAGACAAATTTAGAAAGCTGTCTACATTTTATTTCTTCAGTATTTAAGTAATAATTTGGAAGTAATATAAAACATTGAGATGCTCTGTTTAGATTTAATGTTCCTGTGGCTCAAAATTATTAATAACACCACTCAAATAAAGGCCTAATATCTATGATATGTAAATAGCTAGCTCTTTTAAAATCAAGGAGAAAACAATAAAAAAACCTGACTGAAAAAATTTTAATTCATAAAAAGACAATCACACACACACACACACACACACACAAAACAATGGTTCTTGAACATAAGAAACACTATTCAACCTCACTTATAATTGGAGAAATGCAAAGTAAAACTTCATTTAAATATGATTTGTCTTTATATATTGGCAAAAAAAAAAAAATTAAAAAAATGGTAACACACTCTGGTGGAGGTCTGTGGGAAAATAATCTCTCATATATTGCTAGCAGGATGTTTTGAGGGGAATTTGGCAAACTCTAACAAAATAACATATGCATGTTGTTATTGATCTAGTAATCCACTCTGGCCATTTACCCTGAAGATCGACCTCCAATACTACAAAAGTATTATGCACAATTTTATTCACTGCAGTATTGTCCATCACTGAAATATATTTGAAGCACCTTAAATGCATATGCAGAGAAGAGTGGTTGAGTAAACTATGGGACATCTATACGATGGCGTACTACACAACTATAAAAAATGAATAAGTAAAATCTCTATGAACTAATATGGAATATTTTCCAAAATAATTGTTAAATAAAAAAAATCAAAGTTCAATGGAATGTCTATAATATGAAGGAAGGGGAAATAATAAAATATATGTATCTGCTACATTGTGCAAAAACAAAACATTAAGGCAGCATGAATCAGAAACTCCTTAGATTGGTGACCAATAAGGAATGGGGGCAAACATAATGGGAAAAAGAGTTTGGGATGGGGGAAGTGACATAATGAATAACCTAATCCCAATGAAGTGAGATGGAGAACACATCAAACTAGCCCAAGTCACTGGCTAGTAGTATATTTACAGTATATATTCTAAGGATAAAAGCAAAAAGAACTATAGACAAGAATAGTGTTCAGTTAGTAGACTTGTTTTCCACAGGGATGCCGGTTAGCATTTGAAGCTATTTCATGTGTGTATTCCAGGACTGCAAGTGAGAAAGAACATGGACAATTGAAGGAACTAGAAAAGGTTCCAAATGGCCTGAGCTGATGGATAGGGGGAGAGTGGGAAGACATGAGGCCAGAACATGAAGGACCGTATATTCCACACTGCATTTTGGGGCACTATCCTAAGGACACAGGGTCCTGACTCTTTATAGAGAAGTTTCATTTTGGAGCCTCTGTCAGAGTGACTGCCTTTTGACTACGCTGCTCCAAAGATAACAGAGATCGTCCCAACTTGCTGGGCCCTGTGGAAAGTGCTGAGGATCTGAGCACAGATTCAAAGAGGGAGAGCAAAGGAGATGAACTGCCTTGGAGAGATTCTTCTGCTTAGAATACCACCCTTTCAAAGACTCTGGCCCACGGCTTCCTTCCCTCTGTGTTAGAAATTGGCTTCACCTCAGAATCTAGGAGTTCATGGCAAATAAATAGTCTTCCTAGCCTCATGAAAATAATGGTGATTAATATAGGTAAGAAGCCCAGAAGTCACCACTCCATCCTACCAAGTAAAAAACTAAACAGACTGCAAAGCCAACAACTCTACTTGGGTCCATAAGAGAAGTGTGACCACAAGGCAAACCTCTACCTCCAAAATTGGGGAGACCGTCAGGTGAAAATAGAATCACCACTTAGCAGAACAGAACCCCATGAGCTGACATCTCCCTGGAACCAGTATCCGGGCTGGAAAACCTGAACGGCTATGGAGGCCTCTTAACAAGGCCTGCCCTTGGGGAAACTAGTTAACCAAGAATTGTGGGGCAACTGCAAAAGTATATAACGTACGTGTAATGGGAATATCAGAAAGCAAAGAGAGAGAGGAACCGAAGAATTATTTGAAATAAGAATAATTGAGAATTCCCCCCAAATTAATGTTAGACACCAAACTACAGATTCAGGAAACTCAAAGAACATCGAACAGGAAAAATGCCCAAAACCATTACACCTAAGCATATTGTACTTTTTTTTTTTTTAATCTGAAAGAAGCTGGGGGTGGGGGAGGGTAATCTTACCTATGGAGCAACAAAGATAAGAATTATTCCTGACTTCTCAGAAAGCATGAAAAGAGAGGGGAGTGAAAGGATTTCAAAGTGTTGAGAAAAAAAAAAAAAAATGGAATGCATTGTGGAAAGGTATAATTAAAACTGCTTACCATAATATTTTGAGGCTCCAAAATGGTGAAATTCAGGGTCAATTTTAAGTGATGAGAAAGAGGCATAGGAGATTTTCCACTCAGTCCCCTTTTCCTAGTTCCCACAGGCACTTCATAAAATTACTCACCACAGATGAGAGTGTTTTTTAATTTTATCTCCAGGGCATGCTCTACTTCACGGAAGAAAAACCAATTTTGTAAGCTTTCTGTATTAGTCAGGTTATGCTAACCACGATTTTAAAAAGAAAATAAACAATAAAAAACCCAAACTCTATAATACAATTAGTTTATTTCTTATTCCTGGCACAGTCTAGTGCAGGGAATAAGAGAGGGAGCTTCCAATCCGTAATCATTCAGGAATCCAAGAGTCTTCTGTGCAGTGGCTTGCCATGGCTAGCCATCATCTGTGGCCTTGGATCGGTTACAGTCACACAGCCCCCACCCAACTGTAAAGGATGCATGTAAATGCAACTGGGCTATGTGGCCAGTTACCTTTGTTTAGTTGCCACATGGAGATGAATGAACTGGCCCCACATTTCTGATTTATTCCAGTAATGTTTCTGTGGCAATTGTTGCAACAATGTGGTCATCCCTACCCTTCATTTGTATATTGACTGGACATTGTCATGATGTTTTGCGTTCATATCATAAACATTTTAATATATTTGCTTTCTCATAGACTCTTATACTATTCATATTCATTTAATATGGCAGACAGGAAAAGGATTCTAAAACCTATTTGAACATATTCCCTATGTCTTCTTTTATTTCTAAACAGAATTTCTTATATTGAAGCATTTGAATTACATGCTACTTTATAAGGGACATGTATGAGACTCAAAAGACTATTGTTATAGTTAAGCCGTAAATTTAGCCTTCCGTGTTCTAGCAAGCAATATGCACAGTTAAGTATTATTTGACCCTATATGGACCCTAATTATATATCATCATAATTATTTTAGAAAATATTTTAGAGGCTATGGAGAATGGAGAAGAGAGTCAGTGAGTTGTTAAGAGTTACTGAACAAAAAAGAATCCTTTCTACTTCTTGCAATATTGTCACAAAAGTTCACAAACTTATACAAATGCTGTAAATTCAGATTATATTTTTTGTGAATAAAAACATTGAAAGAGTAGAGCTTCAGATCAAGGTTTGACCCAAGTACATGATGGGCGGTTGGGGGGTTGGGGGAATAGATGAGCTTCTATGACAAAATTGTCCAATGAACCACAGAAGACTTCTGATTTCAACCTACGGTTTCCGTTCTGTACATAATAACCATTTCCTATTGGAAAATGTTATACTTTTCCTTGTGATAATCTGTTAAGTGCCTAAAGACAGTCTTTTGACCATGGAATTTTGGTATCACATCAGGTAACTCTTAAATTCATGTAATAACAAGAGTGATAATGAAAGGTAATTATGTAGCTAGTATATTCTAAATGCTTTATATGCATTTACCCACGTAGATCACCACAATAGTCTTCTAAAATAGGTATTATGGGTACAGAAAGGTTAAAAAATTTACCCAGGTTTACACAGCTAGTGTTTAGCAGAAACCAGAGTTGAGTTACTTTATTATAGGAATTTTCAGATAATATTCTTCCTATCCATGGGCTCAGTTTTCAACAGCTTTTTAAAATCTATGATAGATGACCAATTAAATTATGAATTCATACTTCCCAGTTAGTTCATAGTATAGCTAAATACATTTTAAATGCTTACATGCAATGAAACAAGCACCTCCTCTATCTTACCTCATCTGTGTGTTACCATTTTGTTTATTCTATTTTTGCTAAATTGCTCACATATTAGATACCATGCAGTATACTTAAATTTATTTAAATTTATAAAGTGTTCTCTTATAGTTGGGTTTGCCTCCAGACTTTACCTTTCGATGCCCTACTTTATGATTCTAGAAGTTAACATTCTAATCATCAGAAATTTCCTCAGGTCCACTCCTCATTCCCTGTACATCATTCTTTTCCCCAAAGTTTAAAATCCAGGTGCAAAGCCTTGCTTCCTAAGTTCACTCAGACAAAGGAGCTCAATAAAGATTGGCATTGTAATTGCAGTTACGAGTTTCCATGGTTAAAAAAAAGTTTTCTCTTCATTAATTAGACATTTGTTAATGTCTTAAAAAAAATTAAAAAGTCAAGGAAAAGTATGAATAAAGAATCCAGAATACATATAAGAAAGAAACTAGGGGAAGCTGGGATGGCTCAGTGGGTTGAGCGCTCGCTTTGAAGCCCGGAGGACTGAGGATCAAATCCCAGCTCCGGCCCAGGCGGACCCACAAGCTGAACTGGGGTGTGCTTCTCGAATGCAGGAGGCCCTCAACCCTGTTCCCACCCTGCACGGCCTCTGCCCAGCTGTGTGGAACAAAACCATGTCGAAAACTGATGATGTACGACTGTGGAGACTGCTCTGAGCCTTCCCCTTCTCTCTGTCTCTCTGTAAAAAAATAATAAAATAAATCTTAAAAAACAAACAAACAGTTTAAGCTCTCTACTTTCCCGTTAAATATCTCTACCAGGAAATAAATCATTCCATTGGTTTTCTCAGAGAACTTTTCCCTTGCATCAAGCTTGAAATAAAATTTTAACTCCTGATAATGATTTTTTTGGTCTGAGAAATTGCTTTAGAGATATTTTTTAATGGGACTTTGTGATTTTTGCAAAATTCAGATTCAATTGAGAGAGATCACACATCTTTCACAGCCTCAATGTTGAGTTTACTCATTTAGGTTTCAAAGGCTAGCTTTTGATAGGACAGCTTTGATAGGAGGCCATAGCCTCAGGACATTGATGCCTGAGGAGAGGAGGGGGAAGGGGGTTTCTAAAAGAGGGAAAGCATTAGATTCAAAATTCAGCATAATTAAAAAGCCAAGGGAGACACAAGACACAATATGATGTGAGGTAGAGAACCGTTCCTCTCCAGCTCTCTGACTGAAAATCCTGAAAGCCAAGCGTGAGTTAGTGCCTACATAGTCATGCTTCACTTAATGACAGAGATATGTTCTTAGAAATGTCTTCACCATACGGTGCACTCACACAGATCTGAATGGAATAGCTACTGCACACCTCGGCTACAAACCTATATGTCACGTTACTATGCTGAATACTGTAGCGTGTAGCCAATTCTAACACAATGATAAGTATTTGTGTATCTAAACATAGAAAAGGTACAGTAAATATATGATATAAAAATTGAAAAGTGGTCCATCAATGGAGCTCGCAGGACTGGAAGTTGCTCTGGGCGATCAATGAGTAAGTGGTGAGTGAATGTGAAGGTCAAGGACATTAGTGTCCACTACTGTAGACTTTATACACACTGTACTCTTAGGCTACACTAAATTTATTTTTTAATAGGTTTTCTTCAATGTGTTGTGCTATGACGTTATGGTGGCTATGGTGTTATGAGGACATAAGAATTCTTCAACTCCATTGTAGTCAATCTTATGGGACCACTGTTGTATGTGCAGTCTGCAGTCGTTTGGAGCATCCTTATGTGGTGCCTGGCTATTGTCCCTCCACTCTACGGAAAATGACTTATCTAACTCAACTATTGGATGGGGAAGAAAAAAAAGCTGTGCATCATTTATATCAGAATATTATTTGCTAACTCTTGATTCACCATACAGGAACTGTCTAAGAAGAATGGTTTAACTGCTCTCTGAGAGACTGGAATAGAGTTGTCTATCTTGACATAAACTATAACATTTATTTTTAAAAATAGATGTTTTTAAATTAAAAAAAACCCTCATTAATGGTATAAAAAATTAAGTAAAACGTGAGCCCTGGAGGCACTGTTCAGTCAAACAGCCTTGCCTCAAAAATTGATGGCTCAGTCAAACAGCCTTCTCTCTCTCTCTCTCTCTCTCTCTCTCTCTCTCTCTCTCTCTCTCTCTCTCTCTGTCAAAACAATATTAAAAAAAAAATTATAGGGAAGGCCGGGACGGCTCAGCGGGTTGAGCGCTCGCTTTGAGGCCCCGAGGACCGAGGATCCCGGCCCAGGTGGACCCACATGCTGAACTGGGGAGTTCCCACAGTTCGGTTCTCTAGCTGTCTCTGTCTCTGTCTCTCTCTCTATCTGTCAAAAGTAAAATAGAAATAAACATGCACTGAAGATAAAATAATTACTCTCTATAAATATAAAAAGATATATAAAAAAAAAAAATTATAAAGTGAAAAAGAAAAGAACACATCGCGATGCCTGACTTCCTAACTCTCCAAACACAGCCCTTTTGGGTGTCGCGTCAAATGTCCACCAGGTGGTGCTCCACCTAGTCAGGCCTCCTCGTCCCCTCATCCCATTTCCTAGCTCAGCTCTGTCCCAGTCGTCGCCAGATGCTACCAGATCAAAAATGTCCACTCACTACTCTTGTTCCTGGACGATCAGAGGGGCCAAGTGACCCCCCACTTCCAATCTGCCACCCTGGAGAGCAGTAACGTCAGATCCCAGTCTCCGAGTGGTGACTCATCTTTCCATCCTTCAACTCCCTTCACTGATCATTCTTTTTCACTTTATTCTACAATTCTTGCTGGTGGATTTTCGTTACCACTAGCAGTTCTGGAATTGGCTGCTTTTAGGTAAAACATACTTTCCTACTGAAATTTTTCTGAAATTGCTCTTAGGATCCCCGTCATGTAACCTTTCTACTGCTCCTGCCTTTGGTTTTTGTAAGATTCAGCCAATAACTCCACATATGAGGCCACACATGCCTCTATTCCATGGCTGGATACATTCCGGACAGCCCTGTATGCTGCTCAGTCTGTCTGACTCCTAAAGCGAGCCCAGCAGTTGTCACAGAAATCTCAGTAACAGCTGCAAATAATTATCACTAGCAGCTTCTAAAAGAAATCTGAAGGAACGAATGATTTGGTGCTTTGCCAATGGCAAGAAGCCTGGAGTAGTAAATAGGTCACCCCAGTGAGTCTTTGATTCATAGGTTTGCTTCCTGTAAGAGGCTTTCAAAAAATTAGAGTTGAACCCAACTCTCCTCCATGCAATAAAACTGAACAAGAATGTTCAGGTGAAATTTCAAAAGCAAAGGGAGAGGCATAGTGGCTCAAACCAGGAGATATAAAGTGACTTATTACCCAATAGTTGCTGTTGTTCACTGACCAGTTTCCCACTATCCCTTCATTGAGTCATTCAGGCTGACAGACTTCATTCCGGTTTATTCAATTGCATCACTTATAGGAATCACCATCAAGGAAGAAAGACCTGGCCATAATTCACGAATAACAGCCGCCCTTACCTTTTCTCTTTAATATTTCAAAGGTTTTCCTTGCTGTTAGAATTGTTTTCTTCATTTCATGATTAACTATTGTCCTGCTTAATGATGAAATATAATGTAAACAAAAAAGCGTGCTGTTATCTCTCCTTAGATGCCTCAACCCAGAAATTGCCACATGAGACAGACCTAGAATCAGCCCAGCCAGGACTCTGTGATTGACAGAGGTCTTGGGGAAGATGGCAGGAATCTGCTCCACCGTCCTCCACATTAGTCTCCTGGGTCTGATGACCTCTAATTATTCCTTAATCTTTTGGAGCTATTCATACTTTCAGCCCCTGTCCTTCCTGGTGACTATGAGTCTCTGAAGCCTCTGAGAGCAGCTCTTACGAGGACATGCCTTGTCCTAACACTTTACATATTAGATGTCTAATTATTCAGTTGTCTTAGAGGTAAAATTTTAGAGTAATGTATACATAGCTTCTGGTTTTGCCCAGAGCCAACCATATCTATCTATCTATCTATCTATCTATCTATCTATCTATCTATCTATCTATCTATCTATCTATCTATCTATCTATCTATCTATCTATCTATCCTCTATCTATCTATCATCTATCTATCTATCTATCTATCTATCTATCTATCATCTATCCATCTATCTAATCGATCTAGCTCCATTAGTCAGTTGCAGTTTATCTAAATTCTTCCTTCAGCCCAACTACATCTCACTGGAGATCGATTCCTCTCTTTCTCTTCCTCCAACCCCGAATTCACTTCCTCTACTTCCTTCTACCTTATTTTATTATGCAAGAGAACTTGAGTGTTGGCCAGCTTTTACTTTGCCAAGGGCTTATTAAAAATCTTACTTCAACAAACCAGTCTCTCTCAGGAAGGCAAAATGGGGTGCAAAGTGAGTTGTTGCTTTAAAAAATAACTTTTTCAGGTCATTATTTACACGATGCATAATTTCTTTACTTAACCGGGTCAAACTCATTTTTAGATCCAAAAACAGAGCCACAAAATTGTTCAGTTGGTTTCTCAAAAATTTTAATCAGAAGAGAACTGACTCTGGGTGGTGAGGACCTCATGCATTGCATGGACAATGTAATGTAAAATTGTACACCTGGAACCCAGATAATTTTTGCCAGCCAATGTCACCCCAATAAATATAACAATTAAAACAACTTAATCAGGCCCAATGTTAGTTTCACTGGCATTTATAGAAATTATTCTGCTTTTCTGCCTCTGGTATTTCTACCTGCCTTCCACCCCATAGAAGATGGATGATCCTGTGCAGGACTGTGTCCTCTATTTACAGCAAGACTTCTCTTTTGGGCCTTACTTCTCTCCACATTCCACAGTGAAGCACAGAAGAGATAAAGGGGGGCAGGAAAGAAAGGAATTTTTGGCTGCAGGCCTCACTTTGACCTTCTGTGTTTATCTGCTACATTTCATGTCCAGCCATGTGTTTTAAGATTAAAAAAAGAAGAAACAAAGAGGATAGCCTTTCTGTTTTCAATGTAATAGAGTGCTGATTATCACTTTCCTGAGTTCTGGGATCGTTATGGAAGGTTTCTTCAGAAGTCACTTGTTTCCCAGCACAGTTCCTTATATTACTGTTTTCTTTCTTTCTTTCTTTCTTTTTTCTTTCTTTTCTTTCTTTCTTTCTTTCTTTCTTTCTTTCTTTCTTTCCTTCCTTCCTTCCTTCCTTCCTTCCTTCCTTCCTTTTTTTCTCCTTCCTTCCTTCCTTCCTTCCTTCCTTCCTTCCTTTCTTCCTTTCTTTTAAGATTTATTTTATTGTTTTGAGAGAAGGTGAGAGAGAGAGAGAGAGAGAGAGAAAGGGGAAGGACCTTGAGCAGTCTCCATAGTTGTACCTCATTAGCTACGACATGGTTTCATTGTACACAGGTGGGTGTGGGGCTGGGAAGGGCAGGAACTGAACTGGGGGTCTCCTGCATGGGAGGTGAGAACCTCTGCCACCATCCTGGTGGTTACTAGTTGTGCCACAGTTCAGCACGTGGGTTTGCACGGGCCCAGGCTGGGATTCAATCCCTGAATCTCACGGTTGCAAGGCAAGTGCTCCACCTGCTGAGCTACCCTGGCATCCCCTCTTATTAGGTTTTAACAACCCGTTTTCTAAGGCCAGAGCTCATATCTGTCAGTTAAGTCTCATTTCTACAAACGCATGCTGTCCGATGGAAAAATAAACAAGGATTGGTTTCCATTATTGGATAGGGAAAAACTTTTCTTTTTTTTTTAATGATTGTGATACTGATGACAATTTTATAGTTTCGTGAAATTCAACTTGATATTTTATCAAACACTTTTTACCCAGAAGTGTTTTGCTGGGTGCTGGCAATAAAATGTATATGAGACAGTTTCCTGTCTTTGCTGAGTTATACGCTAGACAGCAAGATAATTTGACAAGGATCATAAAGATGTTCTCACTCCTAATAATTTATTTTAAAGGTAAAATTCAGTATAAACAGGAGTTTATTGTAGCATTAATCATAAACAAAGGAACTGAAAGCAACTTGTATAGAAGTCAATAATATAGAATATTATTAAGTAAAGATGGAAATCAATATAGTCATTTAAAATAATAATCGTGAAGACAAAAGATCAACCCTCTGGATATATCACTGGTATTTACTAAAGTCACTTTGAGTATGAAGGCATGTTTAATCTCATTTTTGTATTTAATCAGACAGATTTAAGGACATATGTACCCTAAGAATTACAGTACATACAGTGAAGGTTTTTATAGAAATTAGGACGAGAGGCAATTTCATTTAAACAGACTACAATTGCACTTTGGCCACTAGGAGGAGACTTTATAATATATTGCAAAAAGCTTTGAGGGAACAGTTAATTATTGGCTGCATGATATACATTTTTTTATTAAGATCCAAAGTTTAAATTTATACTGCTGAAACTCAGGCTGTTTCTATGACTGCCTCTTCAAACCGCCTGCCCCCAAATATAAGTGCAAGTTATCCTTATTTTTTGTATTGAGCCCCAAGTTTGTTTTTTTGTAAAAGGAAAAAGCTTTATGCATACTTTTACTACAAAATAGCCAAAAAATAGTCTTATAGTAGAAAAATCATTCATTGGAATTAAATTATGATGCCTGGAGTATTATATAAGAAATATAAAAATTAACATGACAATTTTGTGAGAAAACATAAATATGGATGCCAGTTTAAAAAGTAAAAAATTAAAAATACAAATTATTATTGATCTTAAAAATTTTAATTGCATAGGGACCAAATCTGCAAGAGGATATATAAGAATGTAACTAGTTGTAGTAGGGTGATAAAATAAGTAAATGTTTTTCTCTTAGCAATTAAAATATTTTTAAAATACTAAAAAAAATTTTAAATATTTTTTTTAATTTTGAAAAATCAAAAGCTTAGCGTTACTTGTTATATTCTGCTGGATTCACCACGACAGCCCATCTATGAAAAAGAAAGACACATCTGTCTTTTACATTGGAAAATCTTTTAAAGATCCAAAGTAATTTGATGCTGGAACTTGGGATATAATACGAAAAGCAATCTATTTCTATAAGTTTTGGAATCCTGCTTCTGCCATTTTCATAGAAAAAGCTGCTAAAATTCTGATGCTTGGTTTCCTTATGTGTAAAAAGAAGAATGAAAAAATACCCTGCTTTGCTGTTTTGTCTGTTTTGTTTTTATTTATGTTTGTTTTGCTTCAATGTCAGTTAGTGCCTGCTATCTACTTGGTTCTCACTAAATGTGGGTGGTTGGGGGAGTGTTGTCCAAAGCCTGATAGGACTATTAGGGGCATGACTATGACCTTCACTGTGCCTCCGTAAAGGGCACAGCTCCTCACTAAATTACTTCAAGAAGGACTTGGGGGAACAAAAAGATCTGGCCACCATTAATGCCCCTTTGTGGAAAGAGCAGAGTACAAGTAACAGGCTAACTAAATAAATACTTGTTTTATCTCCTTGCTCATCATCACTTCACTCTGGAGGGCTAATTACACATAGAAAGAACCCAGGGGCTTGTAAATACCAAGGCCTTCCTTCCCCTTCCAATGGAGAGGCAGACCGGTGCTAATATTAGCAGTGACATTTATTTATTAGTTCATTCCGCCCCCAGAGAGGTAAAGATCCTGTGATGTCTAGTTACATAAGAGGTCAGCAAAAAGGGTCAAGAGATGGGCAAAAGTTGAGTTCCAATTTAAGCTTCTGTTGGTTTTTTTGTGTCAAGTTTAAGGAAAGCTTCATTTGGGCAATTCATTGCGAACACACTGCTTCCTAATCTTTTTGACAGAAATTACCTAATATTTCAGGGAAAGGGATTGTACAAGGATTATTATGAAGTGTTGTGTAGTCAGCCCCAAACTACATTATACTCAAAAATTCTTTAAAGAGCCTGGTATTCCTGCTTTGGAATGACTCAGTGAAATATCCTCGGATTGTCTCTTGAGAGACTTCCCTCCTGATCCACCTACCTGTGAGCCTTCAACCACACCCAAACTTTGCTCCCACTTTAAATTTCCCAATTCTCAAGTATTTGTCACACAGAATTGTTATAGCATCCCAATTCACTTTCACTCAAAGAGTTACGAGAAATTACTCATGTTGTTCGCTACTGGAAAATAAATTTGTAATGATTTTGTCCCAGCTGGCCCATAGTAAGTTTCCTTGACTTCTGGAATCTAAGAGATGTAGACTAGAATGATCACAGAACTTACTGATAAAAGCTAGAAAACAGATATCATCATATCTGGCAAAGTGGCCAGCAGAATAAAGACAGTAAATTTAAGTTGAATGCAGCAAGCAGGTATAGAATAGTAATCATGTACAAAAAGAAACTACATAATGAATGTGATGTAATCATGAATCTTAAGAAGCTTATAACCTAGTGGAAAAATGGGTATTGGTAAGTGTAAAATGCCATGTTAGAAATACAAATAGGGGAAGCCGGGATAGCTCAATGGATTAAGCACTAGCTTTGCAGCCCTGGGACCAAGGATTAAATCCCAGCCCTGGCTCATGTAGACCCATATGCTGAACTGGGCATGCCGGAGGCCCTAGTCGATTCTCCCCCGCCAAGTTCAGCCCCTGGCTTGAGGGGGCAAACTATGTCAAAAACTGATGGCGTGCAACTATGAAGACTGCTCTGGGCCCTCCTCCTTCTCTCTGTCTCTCTTTGTCTCTGTCTCTCTTTGTCTCTGTCTCTCTCTGTCTCTGTCTAAAAAAAAAAGAAATACAAATAAAGCTACAGAGGAGCATAATAAAAATAGTTATTAACCCTGGATAATATAGCATCTGGGTTATAAAATTGGTTAAAATGCTGGGCTTTACAGTCTGACAGAGTTGGGTTAAATTTACCATTTACTGTCTTTCTAGTTTTGTGAGTTTAAGTAAATTACTTAATCTTTCTCTGTCTAAACTGTCTAAAGGTAAAATGGGTTTAATCATAATTATCTCCTCAGATCACTGTGAGGCTCAATAAAGTCTGTGCATGTACCATATAACAAAGCAAATCAAGTGCTCAACTCATTTTCTATTATTATTAGGTTACTAAAATCATCCTATAGACAAAGCCTTTATTAGGATAATTATAAGGTCATTTTTTTATCTTCTACAGTTCTGTTCCATGCAAGAAGGAAAAGAACAAATAAGTAAGAAGAATGAAAAAGAAGAGATGTAGCGTTTCCCATCTATCATCACCTTGTTCTACTGTCCCTGTTCCTAACCACAGGAGCCTTCAGACTCCAGATTACCGGTACAAGGTATTGTGTGAAGAATTCCTCAGGCAGAACTGGCACTTCCTCATGCAGGTTCCCATAGCAGTTTGTGTAGCATCTAGGATCATATTCACAGCCACAATCACACACCTATTGTCTATGGGGAACCTGTCGCTAGTTCTCTTATCTTCAGTGCATCTCTGCAGGGCCAAATGCCTGTGGGAATATGGCTCCCACGTTGCAGAGCAGGTAAGCCAAGGGAAGTGAATAAACTCACCAGGTAGACCATTCCGAGGTTGAGATGTGAACGGTGGTCTGCCTGATGCCAAAGTCCAATTGCACCTGTCACCAAATTGCCTCCTCTTTTTCAAGGGCTATTTGAACTAGTGATTTAAATGTCTGGTTTCTGACTGAACCAAGAAATATTAGGGACCAGAGATCCTACGTGCATATATATGTGTCCCCAGTAATTCACCTTAGGGCTGGTGTGTAATGAGCAACATTTGCTCATCAGATGAATCGAAAGAATGAAAAATGAATGAGTGAACTCTTACTCTTTGAACTTTCAAAAAAGGCAACACATCTGAGTTCATGCATTAAAATCACCTCCACGTAAATCTTGGAGCCTAGACTCTTGCTAAATCCACCAGTTTGGAAGCTTTTTTTTTGTAGATTTCTCAGGATTTCCTACCAATACAGTCATGTCATCTACAGATAAAAATAATTTACCTCTCACCCTTTCCCATATCAATCGTTCATTACCAGTTGCTCATTCTTTTGCATTGGTGTTTAGTACACAAGTCAGTTTTTAGAATGCGAATCCTGTAAGTATTGGGGAATTTCCTAGGATGCCTATATTAGGGCAATATCCAAGTTGATGTAACAAAATGCCAGTTTTTAGAATGCGAATCCTGTAAGTATTGGGGAATTTCCTAGGATGCCTATATTAGAGTAATATCCAAGTTGATGTAACAAAATGCCCCCAAATGAGGGCTGTGCAGGTAAAATGGAGATTTACTTGCTTTCACGCAGCTCTCTGGCTAGTCCAGGCTGAGGGGTGCACGCATGCTCCAGAGAGGGCGCTGTGGGCTAGGCCGCAGGCTCCAGGCCGGTGGTCCACGTCTGCCTTCCAGCCTGCAAGAAGGCAAAACAAGAGGAAGTCAAGGTCCAGTCATTTCCTGTTAGAAAGTAGAGCAAAAATTGCACACGTCCCTCCTAGTCACATTTCATTGGGGAAAAGAGTCACCTGGCCACGTGTAACTGAAGGGGAAGCTGGGCAACTAGGGCAGGGTAGAAAGGAGCACAGCAAATACAATAATACTCTCCTTGTCGAATGATCAGACTTTTGATACACATCCAGAAAAAAATAAAATAAAATTCTGGAGCCCTTTCCAATTTGTGAAAATGCCATGAACGGAACGGACAGAGGAGGTCCCCCAGTCAAGGCCTCTGTTCCGTATGAGAGGAAAGGAGTTATTTTGCTTCTAGAGGACACTGACTTAGCATTGTGAGCAAAACTAGGGCACTACAGAGCCCGCTGGCATCTGTGGGTTTCCCCTGGCCTGCTTCAGTTTTTCCTAGGCTGCTGCTGGAAGAAAATGAAAGGCATCAAAGATGTGGAAAGGTGGAGAGAAGCCACTAGGTACAGACCCACTGGCTACAGGACAAAGTGACAGCTAATAGCAGGGATGGAGACCGAGCACAGCGAGTCACAGGGCACGACAGTGTGGGATAATTTACTGCTGAGAAAATATCCCAAAACACACTTGAGGGTTCTCTGAAGGCAGCACTGTGTTGAAGCCAAGTACAGAAACTGAGGTTCATGAGGGCAAACTGTGTGAGAACTAAGCCTAGAAGATGAGAAGAGGGTGCAATGTGATTTATCTCCTCCTCCGCTTCACTCTCCCCTCCTGCTCCGTACCAAAAAATTATCCTGCAATAATTTTACCCCAATTAAATGAGATTTAAGTGAGCATTGGGAAAGTACCTTTAATGAGAAATTTCAAAGAGGGAACCTATAAGCTAATGGAACAATCGCTGTGTGACCAGCAAGAAAGAAGCATTTAGTACAGATTATCAAGATATATCTAATAGATAAAATTGAAGTGCTTCCTTGCTTTCGGGGCAGACTTTACTTATGCAGACAGCCTCAATGCCCAATACAATTGTGCAAATCAGGTGTTTATAAGTTAAATCTTATGAACTTTACATTTACTAACATTTCTCATTCTTTTTCATACTATATGATACAAAGAAAACATATTTGATAACAATAATAATGTGTTAGATTGGCCATAATGGTGTGTGTGTGTGTGTGTATGTATTTGTGTTTTGTTTTATTTGTTGGTTCTCTAAGCCAAGAGCTTGGATTTACAAACACATGTTACTAGCGCATGAACAGAAGCTTACATGATAAAGGTCTATTAGAAATAGGCTTGTAATCTCTGAATTGCTATTGCAAATTTCCAGAATCGAAAAGTATATTGGCCCAGTTTAGTTCAAGATTCTGCTGCTCATCCTATAAGCTGTGGTTAATGTGACAAATATAGAAGTAGCTAGAAGGGAAATACCCCTAATGAGGTGGTTTCTAGAGAAAGGAGATTATTTAGAGGTGAACAGATAGTCTCTAAATGGTCTTTAGACATTATCTATTTAGCCCAGAATGAGCACTATGGGGACAAAAGAGATTTTTCTATCAGAATTTCTATCTTTACAAAGGTCATAATGTCCTAAACTCACCTTTACGCATGAAGGAGTAAAATTTAGTAGTATGACTAAGTACTGAAGAGATGGCTTTGAGCAAAAGAGAGTTGGATATAGTAGAAACGTGATGAAACTTGAAATGAAAAGATACGGGCTAAAGTCTTCACTCTGGCTCATACTCCTTATGGGTCCTTAGATGAGTCACAGATTCTTCTTTGGTGGGCCTTTATCTTATTTGTAAAACATGCATGATTATTCAAAGTGAA
Source organism: Craseonycteris thonglongyai (assembly GCA_004027555.1). Lineage (NCBI taxonomy): Eukaryota > Metazoa > Chordata > Mammalia > Chiroptera > Craseonycteridae > Craseonycteris > Craseonycteris thonglongyai. Next base: position 25,225 of record PVKE010002173.1, read on the forward strand.
AGCACTTTGTGATAATTAAATGCAGCACCTGCCAAGTAGATACCACACGGTAAAATTCAGGCCACAACAGTTGGTTTCGCTGTGCATGTGATAAACACATCCTTGATGAAGCACTGAATAGATGTTAGCAATAGACTTAAGACCTAGATGTTGGTTTTCCTTGGGAAAATCAGTGTGTTGGGGTGGAGTTGGGGGTTGGAAGGAAACATATGAATAGGTAATCTCAATAAAATGTAGTGCTTTTGTTGACTATAATTCTGGATGTGGTTTGCATTGATCTGAGAAGGTTTCAGGGAGGTGCTAGGACATAAGCAACATCTTATGTAGGCAGTTAGACTTTGAACAAGAACATACCAAGATGGGGCAAAATCTTGAGCTAAGCTGCTCAGCTCTGCAAGGTTGATAGTTCACATTTTCTCTGTGGCAAGGCAGCTATATTAGCTGTTTAAAAAGGCCCTTTCCAAACATAGCTGGGCTCAAATAAAGGAACTAAGGGAGACAGCGACACAATTATTAAGCTGGTTTTTACATGGTAAAGGAACCTAGAAAATCCAGTATGCACCATCTACCTATAGGTAATCAAGAACAGATTTTCTGTCTTCTGTGAAAATGTAAATACTCATAAAAAGAAATGTACATTTGATTTCACAGTACAAGATCAGGAAATACATGCCCCAAACTAATACTAGACAAGTTTCAAAACCACTCTTTGCTGGTAGATTAACTAGGGGGGTGAGGGTGGGGGGGATGAAGACAGAAATGATACCAGCACTTGACATTTTAAAGTTGCTGCTTCAACACACCATTGAAAGCCTGCCAGAGTGATTTACCATCTCAGAACAATTTGTTCACTTCACTTAGAAATTAGAAGTGTGTTTGGGCCAATAAATCTAAATTTATTTTGTAGTAGTCATTTTTCTTAATGGAAGTGTTTTCCAGATGTTGCCTAAGTCTCGTCATCTGGGCTCTCTTCCAATAAATGAGGAAACTTTGATTTCATAGGTTGTCACTGTTGATTTTGTCTAACCTTTGGACTAATTGGTTCATCCCAATGTATTTGCACCGATATATAAGACTTCCAGTGCATTGGAGAAGTTCATCTATCCTTTTACGGTAAGTGTCAAAGTTAACTTGCTTCATGGAATTGAATGTGTTTTCAGTTCAATGGGGATAAACTTTATTAAGAGTATTTGAAAAAGATTTATAAAGATAGTAGTTGGAAAGTTTTGAAAAAGATCACATTTATGCAGTACACCTGTTGGAAGCTTATACATTTATGTTGATAGTTAGGGGAAAGTTGGAACAAGAACTCCTGTGTTCATTAAATTAAATTTTACTGAGGCTGGTTATTTTTTCCCTCCAAAACAGGACTTAAACCTTGTATTGTAAGTACCTGTTTTAATATGAATAGAGTTTTAAGATAAGTCTGTGTTCTATGTTGGGGAATTTGAAAGTATTAAAATGGTCAGTAATATGACAGAGATGACCTGATTATTTCTTCTGCATAAAAGTCAGTTCAATAGTATAGAATTAAAGCTGATTCCTTTTAAGAAGTCTTGTTTCAGGGATGGAATGGTTTTATCATTAAATTGCATGTTAAAAGTTACTGAAATGCTATATGCAGCACAGGCATAAGTTAATGGTGAAATTAAAGAGTAGTTTTCTAATACTTTTATTTATTTTCAGCAAGGGCACGGTACCTGAGAACAATGATGGAGTGGAAAATACTTCCCATTTACTTGTTGCTGCTGCTTACTATCTCCTTGATTCAGCAAGTTTCTTCTCAAGGTAACTTAACCATCCCAAACAGTTTTATTTCATCACTATTGCTATTCATTTAGTTCTGACTTTCATGACAACAAATGAAATAGATTTCTAAACCTTAAAATTTTATAAAGCATATAGAACATATTTATAAGCATTTTGGAATTGTCACTTTTTTCTCGTGTATCATGAAATCTTTCAAGAAATTTTGGGCTTTCCCATAGAAGTTTTGTACTCGTTATTCCCATGGTTCTCCCAAAAGTTAAAAAATATGCAGATATTGCTGGAATGATACAATATCATCAGATGAACTGAAATGAACAGTATTTAAGTAGCATATAATTTTATTTACATGTGTACAAAAAAATTTAACTAATCTCTTCCATCAAATAAATTATTGATAAATAACTTATCTTAGAATGATGTAAATGTAAATAACATGTTACCATGGACATTTGCAATGTTACAAAAGGCATTTTATTAATCTTGAAAGTGCTCTCTCTTTCTTATAAGGACTGTTCATCCAGATATGGACTTACACAGATGTGAATGTCATTTCATATTAGCCTCATGTTTGTTATGGTGAAATTACAATGATAAAATAGACATTTCCTATAAAATACTCATATTTTTCCCGTGTATAAGAAAGACACTCCCATGTATAAGACGACTCCTACTTTGCTCACCCAATATTAATAAATGAATAATATACAGGTTACTCCTGTGTATAAGACAACCCCAATTTTCGGTCTAAGAGTTTTAGACAAATGTATGGTCTTTATACATAGAAAAATACAATAATAAAAATTCTCACGAACCTGGGCATCAGAGATAATTGTCTTTCATGGACATAATTTCAGAATCACTTAGATGAAAAAGAAGGAAAATGCATAAAAGCAAATATAAATATGTAATGAGAAATGATGATTACTCTGGTATTTCCAGACCCTCCTGTTCTCTCAGAGTAAAATGTCCAGGTTCACAACAGTAAGTGCATTTTCTTTTTTTTTTTTTATAACTCTAAATATTTATTTATTTATTTATATTTTGACACAGAGAGAGAGAGAGATACAGAGACAGAGAGAGAACTGAACTGGGGGAGCTCCCCAGTTCAGCATATGGGTTCGCACTGGCCGGGGTCAGGGCCAGGATTTGATCCTTGGTCCCCAGGGCTGCAAAGTGAGCACTTAACCCACTGAGCCATCCCAGCTTCCCCTATAAGTGCATTTTCTAATCTACCTTTCCTTTGTAATAGGATCAATTATTCACTAAAATAATTTTACTTTCAATAAAGTAATTTAAAATTAGTTGTTAAAATTAACAGCAATAAAAGTAGGAGAGATGTTTAATCTATGAAAACAAACTTTTTCTTTAGAGATATTTGATTTTCTATTTTAGAAACCTGCTAACTATAAAAGAATAACCTTTCGATGTTGTCATGTCTGCTTTTCTTGCCTTCTCAATCTCTTCCCATTTTCTTTTATATATATATATGTATTTATATACATACACTATATATGCAATTTATATGTACTGTGCACATACATATGCAAATAGTTCTGAAATTGGTTCTAATTCGTTTTTTTAAGATTTATTTTTATTGTTTTTGACAGAGAGAGAGATACAGAGACAGAGATAGAGAGAGAAGGGGGAGGGCCAAGAACAGTCTCCATAGTTGCACATCATTTGTTTTTCCACATAGTTTCATTCCACAGGTGGGCAGGGCTGCACAGGGCAGGAACTGGGCCGGGGTCTTCACCCCAGTGAGAACTGAACTGGGGGCACTCCCAAGTTCAGCATATGGGTCCACATGGGCCGGGGCAGGGATTCAATCCTCGGTCCCCGGGGTTGCAAAGTGAGCGCTTAATCCACTGAGCCATCCCGGCTTCCCCTGAAATTTGTTCTAATATTTAATGTTGTATTTGCATATTAAGACTCTGACTTCTGGACTTGTTATTTTGAGATTTTTCCCCCCCATGTGTTTCAAAGTCCCTCTAAGGATTTAGGACATTGCACCTGCCAATTTCTATTTCAGATTCGGGTTCAATTGTTACATTTCTGTGGTTCTCTCTCAGAGAGGTTTTCAAGGTGTTTGCCAAATAATTAAAAAAATACATTTAAGAATAATTATGCTTTTGTTCTTATTTTTGTTTAGTTTTACCAAGAATAACTCTGTTCATGATCTTTATATTCATGTCCAGATGCTATTTCAAGAGTTACCTATTTTGTACTTGCTTTAGGTGGTTGTAAACATCTGACTTCCCCCAACACTTAAAGAACCTAGTTATCCCCACCAATAAAAGGAAGAGGAAGCCTAGGAAAGTTTGTGCTGACGTCACCAGCTTATTTTAAATTCATCATCAAGAATGAAAGACAATGTGATGCGCTGGAAAATGTTGGGGCTTTAAAGTCATATATATCAGAGTTCAGATTCTAGATGGGTTGTTGACTTAAGATGACCATATAATTTATTATCCAAATCAGGACACTTCTGAGCATGAAAGAGGTCAATATGAATAATTAATAGGCATTAATTAACCTGTAATGAATTATATACTGGTTCTACTCACTAGCTGGGTGCCCTTGAGCAAATTATTAAAATTTCAATGCTTCAGCTTCCTTATCTCTAAAAAGAAGCTCTGAGTATATTCCTGGCAACATTTTCGTAAGCCCTAGAGATAATGCATGACTCAGTGCCCAGCACGGAGATGCACAAATAATGGCAACTAGCCACCTGCCTAGTAGCAGCATAATTAGAGCTGTAGCTGCCAACCTTCCCCCAGAAGGGGTGCAAAGCTATTACTTTGCCTGATTCTCAGAAGTGCATTTCTCTTTTCAGTCTAGTAAAGAATAAAGTAGCAGGATGAACATCACATAAAAGGTCAGGATGCGATCACTGGGACCTACTGATAACGCATTCCCAACCTTTCCCAATCAACAAAATTCTCTCACCACGTGGCGTCTTCCTCGCTCGGTCTCTCCCTCCTTATGACGTGGTTTGGCCATGTTTACACTATATTGTATGATTTTTAGATTTATCAAGCTGTGCAGGGAGATGTGGGGAAGGGTATTCTAGAGATACCCCCTGCAACTGTGATTATAACTGTCAACACTACATGGAGTGCTGCCCTGATTTCAAGAGAGTCTGCACTGTGGGTAAGTCCTCAGAGCTGGCCTAGTCTCTGTCAAGCAACATCATTCTTGAGTGTCCCCTTGTCCCCCCCAGCTGTGCTGTTTTCACACTCTTTCACCTCGTTTTTGCTTAAGTGCCTTTTCCTTACCATGCATAAATGTTGCTGTGTGCTATATTTAAGGATGGTGTCAAAGCTGTGATGCCTGTGGGTGGGTGAGGGAGAGCCTGGCAATCTGTCACTTGCACAAGGTTACTGACCAGTGTCAAGCAAAACATCTAGTTTTACATAGACACTTAACACTATGACTCAGGAGTCGTTAGGTAAACAGTAATGAGCAATAATTTACTATCAATCAAGAGATACAATTGCTTAGGGGCAGGGCCCTTCAACTGTTAATTAAAAGAACCCATGGACATAAAATAAGCTTGTCTATTACTTGACATTTTTTTTCATATTAAAAATGTTTCTAAATTACCTAATAATGAGTTTCAGTGAATACCCAACAGGTCTGAATATTTAAACCATGCGCAGTATTTCACTTGAACATATTTTCGGGCCATTTTGTTGTTACTACAAAAACATTTCATCTTCAATTTATGAAAATTAAAATTGTTTCGAAGTCCTCTTTGCTTCAGAATTTGCAGGGGAAACTGATAAATAGGTTGTGGTACCATGTATGTGTTGTCAATTTATGAAGTAATTATTTCAAATAGGCCTGGGGCTTTTTTTTTTTAAAGAAGCAGGCCTCTCTCTTAGTCCATGCCATGGATTAGGATGACCTAATCCACCTTTCAATTCTACATTTTGCCCTGTTTGTCATAATAAAGGTCTCTGCATTATAAATATTCCTGTGCCGGGTCAGTGACCCCTTTATATGAAGCCAGCTCTTTGGAATACATTGTTGTAGGATGGTGTGAGGAGGAGAGGATGTAAGGGTTTCACAGGAGGGGTCATTTAGTATTGAGATAGTTCCCAGTTTTTCATTGTCCACACCTGTGAAGAACTCAGGCCACACTGGAAGGGCAGGAAGGGCTTCCTAAGTCACCATATTTCTTCCTTGACTTGGGCTATCTCCACATAGGAAACCATCTACTTTTCAAAGTCCACATAAAGGACTTAGAAATGCACTGGTCCGCTAGGAGGTGGGGAGGGCTCGCCACACCTGGGAGCGATGGCATCATCAAATAATCCATAACGCTTCTGTTTGCTCTGCATAGAGCTTTCCTGTAAAGGCCGCTGCTTCGAGTCCTTTGAACGAGGGCGCGAGTGTGACTGTGACTCCCAATGTAAGAAGTATGGCAAGTGCTGTCCGGATTATGAAAATTTCTGTGAAGGTAAGCGTCCCAGTCCGGCTCAGGTCTTGACTTTACTCACAGCTAAGCTATTTCATGTTACTTTTGTTTCTCCAAGATGAGTTAAAGGACAGCTTCATGCTACCTCCGCTGGGCTCCAGCAGCAGCCCGCGATTTCTTGCTGAGTAACAGAGACAACAGCGCTGGCTGAGTGTACACGCCTTTTGTCGTGGGTCAATTTCCAGTTAAATCAACAGGAACCAACTCACAGGATGATTCCTTGTCTCACCCAAAGGGTCCTGACCCCACAAAAGTCAACAGTCCTTTGAGCTATCTGTACTTTTATGGCTTTAATGTTTTTGAGTGTGTATGTTAAGGAGAGAATCCACACTTTCAGCTCCTCTGAACTAGTCAATTCACGAGTTAGGAAAAGACACTCGGTTTACTGGCCCACCTACCCAGAAGTTGTTAACCGTCCATTTTATATGTCTCTTCCCATCTTGACAGTCACCTCAAAGGTCTCTCTCTAAGTGCCTGTGCACGACTGAGTCAATCAAAAGGGATAGTTCCACTTTAAAATCATCTCTGGTTGTATAGGGCCCGAAGGAGTACTTGTAAATGAAACCCTCTACATTTAAAAAACAAACAAGCAAATGAAAAAAACCTGACAAGATTTAAAAATGTACTTCAGCAATGGATCCCTTTCTTTTAGCCCTGTCCATTCTTAAATCCTATTTTGTTAAAACAAGAATGTTTGTGAGGTAAAAGTGAAAATAAGCGTTGCTTGCATAATCTTATCATTTTATTTAAACAAGGCTCCACCTCCTGCTTCTTTTGAACAGTGGAGAAATAGGGTGGACAATTGTTAATCAGCATAGCTGCAGGACATTTCTTCACTGTTCAATGTTTCCATTGGAAAGCATTCCAGAAATAAAGGAAACAACACCCTTGTAATCGAAAACTTAAGTGTGCAGGGTTCCCACAGCTTTCAGAAGAACCCATGATGAGTGCTACATGTTTACTCATTGCCCTGACCATTGTTTTGGCTGTGAGACAGAAAACTAAGGATTTATTTTGGGCAGAGGATGGGTGGAGAATGAAGAAACATTGGGAGAACCTGTTAATAACAACAATGCTTTATGCAAGTAGGAAGTGGGTCAGCTTGCCTGAGGCTTATGTAGAAAATTGATGAAGGTAATGGTTCATTACCAGAATTCAGAGATAGTCAGGGTCCCACATGAAAATAACCACCCAGAATGTCAGTACTTCATTTTAAAAACTAACAACCAAACTCTGAGACTCACCGTGACTCAGTTGTTTCAACATTGCTATAGAGACTGCTTGTAGGTATGTATATATCTGAATATCGTAACATTTCAAGCACTGAAGGAATCAGAGCAGTCAAGCTACGAATGTGGGTGAGAAAATGGTCTGAGACGTTAAGTTTTGCTTAGGATCACTAGCTAGCTCATGGTAGAACTGTTTCTCAAATTGAAGTATGTGGCATTTTTGTTGGGTGGGAGGAGGGAGAGGTATGGGGTTAGTTGGTGGAAACTGCAGTAATAGAATTCACAGGAACTGTTTGGTGAGAGAGTAGAAGGATTTCTTACAACTCTCCACCACCCAGAGACCTCACTGTTCTCTGCTTTCTAATCTTTCAGATGTTCCTCTCCTTTTCTTCTAGTTCCTAATGACCAAAACATGCCCCTGGTCTTCTCTTCTGGACCTGAAAAGCGGTGGGAGGGGTGATAAAACATTTAAAAGAAACATCAAATCACTAACAGTTGTTTGACTTGGGGAAGGGCAATGAATTTTGAGACAAGCATAATGAGAAGGTGTAAAATGTTTACAAAAGTAAATATTCATGTAGAACTTTTATAATTTAACAAAATGAAAAGTAAATTGGCATCATCTGATTTAAATGAACATGAAAACAAATAACTATGATTATATTACTCTTCTCGAGAGCACAAAAAATAGCGTGGTAATTATTTTTATCACGACAGAAGGCAGGCACAAGGGATGGAGTTTATAAAGTCAAGTCTTTTTTAGACAAGCAAATACCTCCAGAACTCATCTAGGACAAACATCTCAGTTTGCAAACAAGAAAACAAAGTTCCAAAGGGGTCAGCCCATTTGCCCAAGGTCACAGTGGTGATAGATCCATCGAGCCTTGTACCCCTAGGACTGGAATTCGATTCTTCTGACTCATGAGCCTTTGCTTCCTGTCCTAACTTCTAGCAATTCAAGAACCAATATCTTATAGCAATGCACCCTCATCATGAATTGGTTTGCAGTAATTCGTGTTGGGCTGAAGCCCACCTGCATTGGTTTTTCACCAGCATCTACCCTTGAAGCCAGATGCACGTGTGCCTTTTGCAGTTAGTGTTGCTGATAGATATAAACAAGATGCTAACCAACCTGTCTTGCTTGGACTCAGTGCCTAACCCTACATCACCACCATCTTCAAAGACTGCACCTCCTCAACCTGCAGGAGCTCCTCATTCCACCAAATCAACCACCAAACGCTCACCCAAATCAACAAACAAGAAGAAGAATAAGAAAGTGGTAGAGTCAGAGGAGATAACAGAAGGTAGGAAGATGGCAGATTTAACAAAAGGTTTCTGAGATGAAATAACCTGTAGGCGAACTGCTTTGATAAGACTCCCATAGTACAGTCATCTTAGGAGTCATAAGAGGCTTATTACACTTTTTCTTTACTTAAGTCAGAGTTAAGCTGAAGGATAAGTCCTCAGATATTTATTTTATTTATTTACTGAGCCTAGTATGGGGTTCAGGTTAAAATAATCAGAAGAAACAAGTCAATGCAAAAAAAAAAAAAAAGAAAAAAGTGATTTTGGCAAAATAGATTATGTGAGATATGCAAAAGTTGAGAGGAAGTTATATAGTTATATAATAGCAATATATATGTTAATATATTGCTACTATCTAGCAATAGAACTCATATTGCTAGTATTTGTGATCAGCTCAGATGCCTTGCTTTTAACTGACGATTAAATTAGACAGTTTATCAGGTTAGTGATAAAATAAAAACAGAACACAGGCATTTGTAGATTGATAAGCAGGATTTCATGCTGTATTTGGACTTGAGGTTCTTTTTTGCTTTAAATCACAATTGGTGTGATCAACCTTTTTATTTGATTTATAGAACATTCTGTTTCTGAAAATCAAGAGTCTTCCTCCTCTTCCTCTTCCTCTTCAACTATTCGGAAATTCAAGTCTTCCAAAAACTCAGCTGCTAATAGAGAATTAAAGAAGAAACCCAAAGGTTTGAGCATTGATAAAGATCAAAGACTATTATCAATGCCATGTTAACAATAATAATCTAAAAGTAATGCGTGTTGGTAGAATGATTTGAGGACATTTGAATATTTGGGGGGGGTCTATATAACTTTATAAAAATTATTTTAGAATATACTAATAAAAAATTCCCATAGGAAATTAGTGCCAAGCAGCTAAAAAAAACCCCACTCTTTAAATAAAGGATAAGAAGATTCTATAGCAGCAACCATGGAACCACAGGATGGCGTCAAAGATGACTATGGTTTTGTTTCAGTTCCTGTCTACCTGGTATCATTTTTCTCTCTTCTTCCTCATCTTCCTTGTTTTCATTTTTCCTTCCCTGGATTTATTTTAATGAGCACTTACATACTATTTTATATACTGTTTTAAAGTGTTAATTCATTAACTTCTCACACATCTCTCTGGGAATGTCAGTAGTATAATTTTACAGACCCTCTTTATTACTTTACTAATAAATAATGTTATATCTGGCTGATTTTTCTGTAGTAGAGATTGTACTACAGAGCAGGCTACTACCTCCTAAAAAGAGGTTCCCTTTGTTCTGCTTATGATTTCCTGCAATTCTAAACTCTATTCTCTTTCTCCAGGAAATACTGGATTTTGGATACTGGAGTTGTAAGGAACTCTTATTTCCTGGGTGGTTCTGATCTCCCCTAGAACCTTCTCTCGCATAGCCAGATATTTAATCTTTGAGTCATCCACACAGCCTGGCACACAACAGATGTGCAACAGGTTTGCTAAATGGAGCTCATCGGTGATATGCCCCTTGGGCTCTGCAGTTCACTGATGGGGTAGCTGCTATGGGAAATCCTGTTAAAGTGTCATTTTGCTGCCATGGCATCCTAATTGCCTCTGAGTGTCCCAGCTCAGCAGGGACCTCCGGGTGACTGGAGCAGATTCCTTGGACGTAGCTGTAGTGGCCTCTTGGGAAACTGGTGCAGTGAATCTACAAGATGTTGGAACTCACTTCCAGGAGGAAGGAAGGTGCACTGAGGAATGAGCAGTAAGGGTGGAGAAAGTGAAGGGCAAAGAGCTTGAATAGAAAGAGATGAACTAGTGTATTGATCATGTGGGTAATTTCAAATTTGCCACTTATTTCCATGTATTAATTGCATAGAGTTCTACTTGTGCTTTTCATTCCCTATCTCATTCATTCTCTAAAATAGCCCAATTACATAGCTCAAGTATTTAACATTTTACTATAAATTAAGACATATTAGAGGTTAGCCACCTGCCTAGAGACACACAACTAGTCAGTGATAAGGATGGGACCTTAATGTCATTATTAAAAAAAGAACTACTCAAAAATAAAAGATGTATATGTTTTCTCTAGTAAAAGATAACAAGAAACCAGCTCCTAAAAAGAAACCTACCCCAGAACCACCGGTTGTAGATGAAGCTGGAAGTGGCCTGGACAATGGTGATGTCAAGCCCACCCTGACTCCTGACACTCCTACCACCCAACGCAGTCAAGTTACCACGACTTCCAAGGCTACGACAGTGAAAACAGTAAGTACTAAACCTAGTCCTGCACCTACTTCGGAAACATCCAAAACGACCACCTCGACAGCCAATAAGGAGACAACAGTTGAAAAAAAAGAGACTACGGTAACAAGCAAACAGACCTCAGCTAGTGCAACTGAGAAGACGTCATCGTCTAAAGAGACCCGAAGTGCGGAGAAAACATCTGCTACAGATTCTGTAGCCACATCCGAAGTTTCTAAGACCACAACTGAAGCTGAAACCACAACTAAGTCTTCTGCACCCACCACCCCCAAGGAGCCGGCGCCCACCAGCCCCAAGGAGCCCACACCGACCACCACCCCCAAAGAGCCCGCACCCACCACCCCCAAGGAGCCCGTACCGACCACCACCCCCAAAGAGCCCACCCCCACCACCCCCAAGAAGCCAGTACCCACCACCCCCAAGGAGCCCGTACCGACCACGACCCCCAAAGAGCCCACCCCTACCACCCCCAAGGAGCCCGCACCCACCACCCCCAAGGAGCCTGTACCGACCACCCCCAAGGAGCCTGCACCCACTATGACCCCCAAGGAGCCTGAAACCACTACCCCCAAAGAACTTGCACCCACAACCACCCCCAAAGAACCTGCACCCACAACCACCCCCAAAGAGCCTGAGCCCACCACTGCCCCCAAGGAGCCTGTGCCCACCATCCCCAAGGAGCCCACGCCCACCACCCCCAAGGAGCCCACGCCCACCACCCCCAAGGAGCCCACGCCCACCACCCCCAAAGAGCCTGTGCCCACCACCAAGGAGCCCACTCAAACTTCTCCTGAGGCACCTGCTCCAACCACCTCGGAGGCCTCCACACCAGTTACCACGGTGGTGCCTCCCCCTCTCCCTGAGAACCCTGCAGCATCAACTCCTGAGTTTCCTGCAGAACCCACACCCAAGGCTCTTGAAAACAGTTCCAAGGAGTCTTCTGTAACTACAACCAAATCTTCCGAAGTGACCAAGTCTGAAATGACTACCACAGCTCAGGATGAGACAACAGAAAAAGGCATACATACCACAACTGAAATTACAACAGCAGTGTCTACGAGTACAACAAAAGAGACAGCAACTCCAACAGAAGAAAAGACCACCGACTCCAAGGTAACGAGTATGACCGTCACATCTACTGCCACCAAGGACACGACAACATCATCCAAAATCACTCACAAGGAAACACCTCTTGCACCCAAAGTAACGACAGCAACCAAAAAGACTACTACAACTGAAGAGACCATGAATACATCTGAAGGAACAGCTACGCCCAAAGATGCAGCTACTGATTCTAAAATGACAACTACTAAACCCCCAAAGCCAACCAAAGCACCCAAAACCCCCACTTCTACCAAAAAGCCAAAAACAACGCCTAAAGTGAGAAAACCAAAGCCTACGCCATCCCCTCCAAAGACGACTGCATCAACAATGCCCACACTGAACCCTGCCTCTCCCCAGGAAGCCAGGCTGCAAACCACCACCAGACCCCACCCAGCTCCTCACTCAGAAACAGTTGAAGAAAACCCAAAGAACGAAGCAGAAACTGCTGAAGGAGAAAAACCGCACATAATCGTCAGGCCCCACGTGTTAACTCCGATAGTGGTTCCAGGCACCGATTTCAACCCCATGCTTTCAGGTAATGAGAACTGGTTACTTTCATTAACTAGTCATGTGTACATAAATCTACCAGAACCAGAATGCCCTGATAAAGTGTCATTCTACTGCTGTATTATCTAGAACCCTGAACTTGTTACACTATTAAGTACAAGTTAATTACACTTACAGCTTCTCTGTAGGTAGGTAAGCAGAGGAGTAATCACAGTAAGATAATTTGGCCTTTAGAAAACAGTGTGATGACCTAGTGTTAGGAATTGAGTGCATCTGTGTCTGTAAGCAGACAGTGTATACAGAATGTCAAACATATCTAGCTGGGAGTCTATCCTTAAAGCACAATGTAAAGTAAAATTTTGCAATATTATTTTTTTCCAAACCAATTCTAATGGGCAATCAGAACTGGAAAATGAAATTTCATGCTCAGATCAAACACCCAATAATTATCTAATTTACATGAAGATGAGGTAAACTGGCCCATTCCATTTATTTTTATGTAATGCTTTTTGAATATCTCCTTTAAGTAAAACAATTATGAAATGTATCACTTCTTACACCTCTGAAATACAAGCATATCAAACTATACAAGAGTTTAAAAAAGGGTGAACAAGAAATGGGAGGCCTGTGGGTTTGAAAAGAATATACACTTTTCTCACTTGATTTCTTGTTAATCTGTTTTAGATGAGACTAATTTATGCAATGGTAAACCGGTGGATGGACTGACCACTTTGAACAATGGGACATTAGTTGCATTTCGAGGTAAGCTATGCAGTCCTTCATCTGCCCAATAGTTCTTGGCATTTATGAGAACCACAGCTATAGAAGATGTTTGGGCCAAGCTTTCTGGAGGGTAACCTGATGGCTGAACTTATCTCCCACACTATTATAAGAACCAAGAGTAAATACCAAAATATTGGATTAACAAACTTAGGACATATTAAAGTAATAAAACAAAGCATTTGAACTAAGACCTTTTCCTACGTTAAGGAATTAAAATATAGTTGAAGTTTTCTTGTCAAGAGAAATGACATCAGGATTTGTTTTCCCTGTTCTACTTTATTTGAGAGTAACATGTCGATGTGTTCAAGTGTCACACTCTCCGTGGAGGAGTAACAGAACAGTAGTGACTGCATGTTAATTCTCTGCTGTACTGACCGCTAAGTCCAGTCTTCTTATATTTAGATTAAATCTGAAAGGAAGTAAATCATAGACTTGCACAGTGGAGAGATTTCAGTAGTCATTTAATTGTAACTCCTCAATTCTAAAACCTAAAGAAATTGAGAGAAAGTGACTTTCTGTAAGTCAGAATCAGAGGCTCTTTCTAGAGAAACCGACATTATTTTAAAGGTTAGGTTACATTTCAGAGAGATACCTACTCAGAAATGTTCAAATAGTAAATTACTTCTGTACTAGTACTCACAGTTCTAACTTCTAGTTATAGAATGCTTGTTAACCCATTCAATGTTCTTCTTTATGGTAATTAAAATTTTCATTTTGGTTTCTTTTGGGATAGTTTAGTATTCATTCAATTTAGAGGGTGACCTATCACTTTCAATTTTAGGTCATTATTTCTGGATGCTAAATCCAGCCAATCCACCATCTCTACCTCGGAGAATTACTGAAGTTTGGGGTATTCCCTCCCCAATTGATACTGTTTTTACTAGGTGCAACTGTGAAGGAAAAACTTTCTTCTTTAAGGTAAGAAAATTTCTTTGTGAGAAAAATCAGCAAAGACTTATTTATTATAAAAACATAAATCAGCTTAACTTCCACTTCAGAAGGGTTTCTGTATTTTAATGAACTATTTTATCATCAAAATAAGTAAGTTAACATTTAATTTGGTAATATTAATGGTTAACTTAAACACCTAAGTTAAAACTTTCTCCCTATATTTAAATGTAAGAATGAACACTTGAACTGTTTTTCCCAAAGCTAATAACATTGTTTCTTTTAAAATGATCAGGATTCTCAGTACTGGCGTTTTACCAATGATGTACAAGATCCAGGGTACCCCAAACTAATTGCAAAAGGATTTGGAGGAGTAAATGGAAAAATAGTGGCAGCTCTCTCAATAGCTAAATACAAGGATAGACCCGAATCTGTGTATTTTTTCAAGAGAGGTATGTGTTGCAGTAATTGACAAAATTATACAACTTTAAAAAACTGTTTTGCCAGGTAAATTTTATTCACTATTTTCATTCATTACTGGATTTACCATAAAAATATTATCTTTAATGGTTGAAGTCAAATATTTTCAATTAAAAAAAATTGAGGGCAGTAACAAGTCTTTAGATCTCTCAACATGCAAACTGCAATTTTACCTGTTTTCCTGTCACTGATATAAAGAATGTCATGATTTAATTTAAAACAAAATTAAATATATAACTGCAATTTGTATGCTTCACTCATTCAATAGTTATTTTTATAATAACCTTGATTAATAGCCATTATTAATGTCTAGACATTATGAAAGGCTTTGTTTCTTCCACCTTATAAAAGCTCTTTTCCAACATTTTTGGGGATATTAAAATTAATTTTCATATTACATGTGATTTTTTAATACATCATAGGTGGCAGAGTTCAGCAGTATACTTATAAACAGGAGCCCATAAGGAAGTGCACTGCAAGAAGGCCTGTTCTCAATTACCCCGTGTTTGAACAAACCACACAGGTCAGGAGACGTCGCTTTGAACGGGCGATCGCACCACCTCAAACACACACCATCAGAATCCAGTATTCGCCCGTCAGAGTCCTTTATCAAGACAAAGGTAACGTTTTTTGCTGTTAACAAATTCTTACACATGAAGTAGATGCAATGGAGTTTCTTATAAAGTAAGGCTTATTAAATATAAATACTGACCAAACAGCCATACTACTTTAAGCATATTGATGCTTAATAACATCAATTTGCATCAGTAAAAAACCAGAGGGTAAGAAATGTAATTTGAATATAAAAATAATAAATACGAGTATCAAGTATTTCTTACCAAGAACATCATATACAAATCTGTAACCCTCTACATCGTGATAAAAGGTAGGTATCTGCCCCAGGTCAGAGAGGGCAAACACTTGAGGCACCGAAGTTAAGTAACACCCCAGGTAGCACAGCTACTAAGTGATGAAACCCAGACTGGTTCCCAGGTCTGATTCTCTAGCTGCTCTTTCCAATACAGCACATTGCCTTGTAATCTGATACCTTTAACGTGTCATCTGCAGGCATCCTCCATAATGAAGTTCAAGTGAGTTCACAGTGGAGAGGATTTCCAAGAGTGGTTACTTCAGCTATAGCACTGCCCAGCATCAGAAAACCCGATGGCTACGAATACTACACCTTTTCCAAGGGTGAGTTAAGTAAAATCTTAATAGCTCCCCAAATATGTGATCTAATGTCTGAAATATAATCAAAACAAAACCACCAAGTGTTCAATGGTGACTGAAGGTGAGAAGTTATAATACTTATTCTAATTGCTCTCAAGAAGTTGAAATTTTTACTTTACTTTCTTATTAATTAAAAGGATTGTAAACTGAATTCTGCCCTATCCTTCATGAGACGAAAGCCTACTATTATAACATTTCCAATTACTTGAATAAACTGCTACTGAAAAAATATTTAACTTCTATCATTGGTGGCATTTAATGGAGGCCTTGTTTCCCAAAGTCATACTGATTTGCATCACTACACAGTCCATAAGATCAGAAAGAAGTTCCCGAGAAACTAATTTTATTAATTAAATTAACTGAAACATTTTTTCTTTGAAAAATCCAGAAATCCAAGTTATTCTGCCTATATAAATGACATCACAATTTTTAAAAAAGAATAAAACCCAAGCGAATTACTGTTTTATAAATTAAGTTAGATTTTCTCAAATTCTTATTTTGAAAAATGACAGTTGAACCTAATTTTACTAAAAGGTGGAAAAAGGTCAATCTGCCAAGGCAACTGTTTTTCTTTTTGTCAGAATGCTCAAGTTAATTAATAACAAACATTTTTTACATTAAACCAATAAACACTGCTTTTGAGTATAATAATCAACATAATCTATTTTTAAGTTCCAGTGTTTTGTTTTACTTTTAATTAAAAAAAAGATCTCTCTCCCATTTAGATCAATCCTACAATGTTGATGTGCCTAGAAGAACAGCAAGAGCCATCACCACTCGTTCTGGGCAGACCGTATCCAAAGTATGGTACAAGTGCCCTTAGACCAGTGGGCAAAGGAAGAGTCAACTAATTCAAATGAAGAAAAGAATAATAAATTTTGACACTGAAATACATTTTATTAATAAAGAATGTTGAAATAAGCATACCATTTTAAATACAAAAATGTTTTTAAACTCGATAATCACAACACTGAAACAGATCTGACACCTTATTCAGTTACTAGTTTACAGGACATTTAATTAATATTTCCTCTGTTTATTCCTCCTCTGCTTCCTATCGCATGACTCACACCTAAAAGAGAAAAAAGGGACCCAACTGAACACGTTTTAAGTCAGTGAACATTAGCTTATTCATTTACCCTAGTTCATTATAAAACTGTTTCTAAAAAATCTAACTTAAATATTTCACATCTTTAATGGAACTCATTATGATTACTCTTCTTATGACATGAATGTAATCTTTAATAGTTACCTTAGAAAACATGCAGACATTGAAATTTTACATTTTTTACTAGCTAAACAAAGTCACAAAGCTGTGTTCTATTATATATGAAGTATAACAATACACAGAGATGTAACAAATGACTACATGACACACTAAAACACTTTAGCTTTTCCAAATTTTCCTTTGAATTCAAGTTAGACATGAACAAATATAAACACATATTCACTAAATATCTATGGTTTATGTATTTGTAAGAAGTTTACAGATTAGTAAACATCACATGCTCAATGCATAATTATTTAATCAATCCTTAAAATATTTTTTAAAAACTTAAAATACTTTTAAAATACAAGTTGGAAGCTTAGTGATCAGAAAAGTTGTTCCATTTATTATGATTCCATATCCTGTTCATGGAGTCAATGTTAGAAACTTACCTCTCTGCCTATTAAACTGACGACCACGGACACCTTGTCTCAGTGTTGTCTGAAGTCTTACTCGTCTGAAAGTCTTTGGCTGGCTACTGCTAGTATCTAAGAAGAAAAACATTAAGATACCAAAAAGTAAGTTAAAAAATGAGAAAGTGGTGGTTATAATGGCAAAAATGAACTACTAAATGAACGCAGGGATAACATGCAGAAGAGTCCACTTGTTTTCAATATTTAAAAGTTGTTTTTTAAAAAAGAATTTTTAACAAAAAAAGGTATAAAGAAAAAAATTTATTAAAAAAAAGCTTTTGACTTTTTTAAATTTATTCACTCAACTAATTTAATAAATATTTACGCGGTGCCCATCCATGCATCACACTTTGCTAGGGGTTGGAGACTATAATAGAAAACAAAATATCACGCCCCTCATGAAAAAAAGTCCAGTACAATATAACATGAGTCACATATAACCTTCTCTTTTCTAGACATCCTGAATCCAATCATTAGCAAATCCTGCTAGCTCTAATTTAAATATGTATCACATAATCTGACCTCTTCTCATATTAACTCTACCATCCTGTCTAAAACATCATCAGCTTTACCCTGAATTACTACAATATCCTTTAGACTTTCTCCTTGTTTCTGCCCATCACTCATTTCAAGTCTCTTCTCTACACAGCAGTGAATCTGATACTGTTAAGTCTTTAACTCAGATTATGTCACTACTGTCTGAAGGCCTCCAAAAGCTTCCTATGTCCATGAAGGTTTTTCAATGATCTATTGGACCTCTCCCCTCCCACCCCACCTATCACCGCTAGACCCTCTCTCTGTCCTTACTGTAGTCTAGCCTCCTTGTTGACCTTGAACACATCACAATGCTGTCTCATGGACTTTGCATGTGCTATTTCTCTTATCCCAGAACACTTTTCCCAAACAACTGCACAGCTTTACTGCCTTACCTCTTTCAGGTCTTTACTTAAATGTCACTTTCTTAGTAACACTTTCTGTGAAGTTGCCAGCTACATGGCAAGCACTCAAATATTTGTTGACCAAATGAATAACTGCTTGGATAGGGAGATTTAGTGTTTATATTATCAAATAAATTTAGAGACACTCTAATTTCATATTATATTGTAAAAGAAGAGAACAAGAACCGTATTTTCTTAAGCAAGCTCTAGTGAGATATACCTTGTGCAGCTTCTCCTGCTAAGAAAGACAATCCTCACAGGTTGTCAGAATACAACCCAGGGCACAGAACTTCAGGAACTATATTACCAATAATGAGAGTTACAATTTTTGAGCCTCACTGTGTGTAAAGCATTAAGTGATAATTTATATATATTATCTATAAACCTGACTGCAGATTAGTTATGAACATCCATATTTCATAATAAAATGTGCAGTGATTTAAAGTTACTAGCTGTTAAAAGATAGATAAGAGATCTGAACCTCAGGCTGCCAGCTAATAGGTTGATGAGTCGCAGGAAAGCAGCTGAGAGGGAGAAGAGATCTTGTGATAGCAATGTTCCATGGTTGAAAAAAGTAGTAACTGAGCATGTCTTCCATAAAACCTGGCAGAGTTTGAGAATTACAGCTATAAACAATTCAAAATGAAAATAATCAGAGTTAGATGACCGAGTACTGTATTTCTCCAGTAATAAGTTGCTCAGAACCTAAAAAAATCTGAGATAGAAAAGTTGGTGTAGCTATTGTTGAAGGTTGGGAGTCTTGGAAGCCACACTTCTTGAGCATGTACCAAGCTTGCCCATTATTCACTAGCTATGTGAGTCGGGAACAGTTATTCAACCTTTCAGTGGCTCAGTTTCCATATCTACAAAATGGGATGAGTTCTCACCACATTGGGTTGGTGTGAGCATCAAATAAGTAAACATATGTAAAGGGCTTAGCATATTCCCTGATACACATTAAGTCAGGGGTGTCCAAACTTTTGGCTTCCCTGGGCCACAATGAAGGAAGAATTGTCTTGGGCCACACACAAAATACATTAATGATAGCTGATGAGCTAACAAAAAAAAAAGATGTAAAACATTCTCATGTTTTAAGAAAGATTAAGAATTTGTGTTGGGCATTCATTCACAACCATCCTGGGCCACATGTGGCTTGCGGGCCGCAGGTTGGACAAGCCTGTAGTGAGTGCTCAACAAATGGTATTTTTAAGGAGTACTGCCCCCTTTTTAAAGGGACAGGGAAAAGGAGCTCAAGTTGCTTCTTCCTCATTCCTCTTCTCACTAGGACACATCCAATTTTAGTTTCTGTTTTTCCCCTTTCTTGATATTCACTGCAGAAATAATTTTATTGTGGGACAGACACATAAAATAGGCTTTTCCAAAGTTAACTTGAAAATTGTGACAAGCCAAACTTTTGAAACTGTTTATGTCAGTAACTTTCAAGTTTTCTCCTTTTTTGAGGAAAAGATCCCTCAATTCTCTGTATCAAATTTCACCTAGAACCCTAACATGTAGAACAAATAAGAATGAAGCTGCTCTGGTTTAGACAGAGGCAGGAGGCCTAGACCTACTACTACTCCTTGGCTTCCCTCCTGTAACCCATCCCCCACAGCTACTTTAGCATCTCAAGTACAATCCAACTAACTCCCTTTAATATAAACCAAGTTCCCTTTTATAAAATAAAATTTTTCTTTTAAGTAAAGCATTTTAAACTCAGGGGAAACAGGAATATCAACTCGGTACTGACAAATCTGCTGGGTAACACTGCACTAGAGTAAAGAGCAGGAACTGACCGACAGAAGAGCTGGAAGGAGGGTCCTGGCTGGTGGAAGGAAGGTCTGACTCATCTGAGGCCTGGACAGGCTCTTCTTCCTGCTGGCTGTCAATTTCTAGGCCTGCTTCGGAACTAATACTAAGTGAGGACAACAAAAACTGATTAGAAAATGCAAAACTAACTCTAGAATGTATCCCATTATTTACCGTTTTTTTTACTACGGTTTGTGGCTTAACGCCAAGCTCACTGCAACGCAGAACAGCAATCTAACACCGGTAGCCACGTGTTTCTTAAAGGGTCGGGGAGAAATGAGCTCAAGCTGCTTCTTCCTCATTCCTCTTCTCACTAGGACACACTCCCATTTGTTTTGGTCCCCCCCCCCCCGTTAAAGATTTATTTTATTGTTTGAGAGGTGAGAGAGCGAGAGAGAGAAGGGGGAGGACCCAGAACAGTGTTCATAGTTGTACATCATTAGTTGTGACAGTTTCATTCCACACAGGTGGAGGTGGGGCCGTGTGGGGCAGAAACTGAACTGGGGGCCTCCTGTATGGGAGCCGAGAACCTTCGCTGCCGAGCTGTCTGGTGGTTACAGTTGCACCACAGTTCAGCATACGGGTTTGCATGGGCCAGGGCCAGCATTCGATCCCTTATTAAGTACTCAACCTGCTGAACTGTCCCGGTACCCTTGTTTGTTTTTCCCCTTTCTTGACACTCATAAAAAAAATATTATCCAGACTCTGATAAATTTCAAAACACTTTCTAGGAAATGAGAGTACTAAAATAATTGATGACAGTCACAACTACCTCAAATGAGACAGGCTCAATGGTTCTAACTCTATCTCTCCCATTTAAAAACAAGTGATAGAGTACAGGAATAACTTGAATCTGCTCCAGTTTTAATCATCTGCAAACTTCAGTATGGTTATTAGTAACAACATACCCAAGAGATCTCTCATAACTACGTGCTGAGGTGAAAAGTGCTGTGAAAGTATAAAGTACATGGGGCTGAAGTCAGGGGTCAAATCTATGAGACAATTACCAGTGGTATAGTCCATGCAAGTTATTTTAACATGCTCTGAGTCGGAGCTTTCTCATTTGTAAAATGGAGATGACACTTTGCAGAGATACTGTGTGGGTTAGAAATGACATATATAAAGTGACCTGCATACAAGACACAGAATTAACAGTAGCTAGTATGCTCAGCAGAATCTGTAACCTCTTCAAAATTACATTATGAGTTAGAGCAGTGGTGTCTAATCTTTTGGTTTCCTGGGGCCATATTGAAAGAACTTGTGCTCTACCTAGGAAATGTGGGTTCTACTTCTAGCTCTGCTTCTGACCATAAGTAGTTTAACTTCTTCTTTTATAAAGAATCAGAGGATGCCAGTATAGCTTAGTGGTTGAGCCCTTGCCTCACAATCGAGAGGTGTGAGGTTTGATTCCCAGCCCCAGCCCATGTAAAACCATATGCTGAACTGCAGCACTACTGTTAACCACCAGGAAGTCTCAGCAGTAAAGGTTCTCGCCTCCCTTGCAGGAGGCCCTTGGTTCAGTTCCTGCCCCATGTGGCCCCACATCCACCTGTGTGGAATGAAACCAGGTCACAACTAATTATGCACAACTCTGGAGGCTACTCTGGGCCCTCCTCCCATTCTCTCTCTTTCTCTGTCTCTCTTACCTTCTCTTAAAAACTGTAACAATAAATTAAAAAAAAAATTAGGTTCCACCTCAAAAGTTGCACTTCTCCAAGACCATTCACTGTTTAGTGGTTCTTTCCATTAAGTTACTCTTCTCCTTTTAGCTTAAAAAAGTCCAGATGATTTGTCATGAAATACTCCTTTTGTTAAACTTTGTTTATAACTGATGTGTTAAAAATGTGGTTAGGTCCTGAAAACTACTAGATAATTACTAATTTTTAAGAAGTCAGTATTTCAGACATCAATTTCTAAATCCACACAAAGAATAAATGAGGTTCACTTGTGAGACCACTACTAAATGGAAAGTGAGTCATTTCCTAATATTCCCAATTTTCACAGAAAGACTTCTTTCTTGGGGGAAATTTAAGTGGCTACATTAATGGAAGGGTACCAGTGATTTCTAAAGAAACACTTTGTTCTAGAATAAATAAATCTAGAATAAATAAATATACCATAAATACAGTGATTTTTAGGGAGATAACATTTGTCTTCTGTACTAACAACCAAGTCCCAAAATATTTCTACATGCAAAAAGTTGTCTTTCAAAACATACAGCTCAGCTTACTTTTGTGATAGGATGCTACTGAAAATACAGTTCAACAGATTGTTTCCTGGCTAAAGGAAAACAAATGCAGAAGTCTGGCAAGTCTAAAGCAAGAGAAAGTTACAAGTAAACATTTACCCTTCAGATTCTGCCTCCACAAATACTTCATCTCCATCATCACCTGTTGCTGTTTCATTGGTTGTGGATAAAGTGCCAGTCGAAGTTGTCACCATTGGGACAGACTGAGAGGCGTGCTCTGAAGCATCAGAGGTGGTACTCTCAGTAAATACGGTCACTTCAAAATAAAAAGACCAGAAAAGCAATGAACCCTTTAACTTTGTAGTTTACCTAAGTTTTAGCCAGAAGATGTCACAGAAGTTCCCATTTTACAAATAATCTACTAAACCTTTGAAACCTACCTGGGGCTGCTACTTGTAGAGGAGTAGTGGGAACACTTCGGCCACCTGACTCTTCCTCATGAGCTAGGAAGAGTGGTGTTTCATACATTCCTAAACCTAGAGACAATTCTGAGTATTAATGAATGATTGAAAGAACACAGAAGTGTCAATATGTTAGGTATCTGAAAGAAAAAAATTGATCAGCAGAGACATAGAGCTTTGTTGAAGTCCACAAATAGCCCATCAAACATTAATCCCTGAAAAATGTAAATATAATATAAACACATCCTTTAAACTCTCTCATACTAATATAAGTAGCCTTAAAAAATAAGCAAAATGCTGTTTTTAGAGGTTCAGACAGGCTAACATTATTGAACACTCCACTAGAACTAGGAATTGTGTTAAGATCTACGCATCATCAAAAATGCAATTATTGGTCCCCTTTTTGCTGAAGAAACAGCATTTCAAGGTTAATTAACTTTGAAAGCTACAAAGTTACTAAGTGGTGACATTCCAGTTTAAGCCTTGAGCTGACTTCCAAGTCTAGAAATTGTCCTATAATACAAAGCCTTGTAAAAATTTGAATTTACATGAACTCACAATTTTGCATAGAAAGAGGCATGCAGTGTTAAAACTAACATCCTAAACTATTAGGGACTAAGACATATTATATGACTTATATGAGGGGTGCAGATTAATCTTTTATTTGGGGTTTAGTAGCAGCCATTCCCTATTCACTTATAAAATGCTAGCACAGCTTCTCAAAAATATAATGGACTATATAGGTAACATTTCAGGATTAAGAGGTAATTCCAGAAATAGCATAATTCATATTCAAATTACCAATTACTATTGTTTAATTTAGGGGTCATTTTATTTCACATCTTTTTAACATTTTATTTTTCTTGTTTTTAATGTTAACAGAAACTAATGAGTTTTATGCATTTAACTAGGAATGTTAAATGCCAAAGTACTGTATTTTTCCGTGTACAAGATGCCCCCATGTATAAGACCACCCCTACTTTTCTAACCCAACATTTAGAAATCAATACACGGGTTACTCCCATGTATAAGATGACCCCCAATTTTTGTTCTAACAATTTTAGACAAAAGTATCGCCTTGTACATGGAAAAATATGGTAATCAGAAAATATGTCCCATTCTTTCTAAAAACCTTAAAATGGCTGGTAGTGCCTATGTAAATTTATAGCTTCAAGAAGCATTCTTAAATACATAGTACATGTATGATGTTATATTAGGAGCCAGGAGAGATACCAATCAATGTAAAAGCTAATCTTTATGTTCAAACTCAGAACTTCGTTGAAAAGATACATAGATAAGGTAATGTTCAGTAGTATAAATATATTAGAGCTTTTCCCATATATTAGCATAGGAATTATTTAAGTATCAACTTTTAAAAATATTTTTATATTTGCTCACTTAAAAAAACATCACATCACAATAGTTTATTACCAAATACAGGTAAACTCAGGAGATCTAAGCTTTTATTTAGCTGCTTACCTCCTTGAGAGGCAAGCTGGCCAAGATCAGAGTGGCTAGAGCTTGTTTGTGGCATATCTTCAGGTGGCCCAAATCGGAATCTAGGAACACCAGCAACCTGTGGGGAACTGAACAGCCAAAAATTAATTTAAGATAAAGTTTAAACTCACCCTGTTTAAGTCACAATGACATAAAGAATACAGAAAGAATGATCATAAACAAAGTGGGTAGGAAACAGATTAAAAATAAAACTGATAAAAGAATTCTTATACATTTTGAAAATATCAATTGTCAAAGAATTTAGTTAATATGAATCAATTCATACTACATGTGGTTTATTTATGTGTGATTTATTTAGAAATAACTTTCATCTCCTCTGAACCATTCCTCACATTTCTTGAATCTGCTAGAAATTTCTATGTAGATATACCACACAAACTCAACATGAGACCTAACAAGAAAATTCAAATGAAGTCATGAGATAAAACTTAGTCTTAGGTTTCATTGTTTAGTCATACAGAAATCATGTCACCTCTTTAGCCTATTTCTTACCAGAAAGAGTTCACCAGATGACTCCCAAGGTCTTAAAAAAAAAATCTCAGATGGATAGGAACTTGTTTTCCTCTTGTCCTAATACCATTGTCTCATTCTTTGCCCACTCCTTACTCTATCTGAGCTAGACAGCTACTAATGTTTATGGATTATACCTCTGTAATAACTCTTGGATCTATTTGCTTTTCTATTACAATACTACTGCTTTAGTTAAGGATATTCTCTTTCAGGTAAATTTTTAATCGTATCTCCATAAAATTATTCTTCTATGGGAAAATCTTGAATTCTTCTCAGCTATGCAAGAATGCTGCTGATTGGCTGACACTCAGAAGCTGTCTACTGAAGGGGCTGTTTCCGACTAGCTGCCTTTCAGAAGAGGGGAGGACACCGAGTGGTTGCTTTGAAAAACTGTGTTAGCTGAGGTGGTTTCCAACTTGCTCTGACTGCCACATGTTAACACATATTACAGAACAATCTTTTCCCAAGTTTGTGGAAACTATAAAAATCTGATCTTCAAGTACAACCTGCAATGTAACTAATACTTCAGCCACAAGTAAACATTATGTCCTTTCACCTGGAAAGTCTTTTTTATCCCATATGAGGAGTGGCATAGCACAACAGTTAACATAGGTTCTAGAGCCAAACTGAATGGTTTGAAACCAAAACTTGCCATTTCCTGGCTGTCCGACCTCTGCAAATTGTGAACATCTTTGTGTTTCCTTATCTACAAAAGTGCAACCATAATAGTATCTATTCTCAGTTATGAAGATTAGATAAACTGATTCATGGAAATGCTCAATAAGTGTTAGATATTCTTTTCTACAACTCAATTCAATGTTGTTTCCATTAAGTCTTCTGAGATTTTTTCCCCCCTAAATCACTTCTTCATTGTGTTTTATAATAAAGCCTATTGCTTATGCCTCTATTCTCTTAGCTTGTTTAGGTGAGATAGCTGCTCATAGGCCTATCTTTCACAATACTACCCATTATGATCACTCTAATTACCAATACCTTCTCCAGCATCTATAAAGCATTTTACCATGTGCCTGATAATATTCTAAACACATTTGAATAAATTAACTCATTTAATTCTCACAGTTTATAAGGCAGGAACTACTGTATCATTACTTCTGTGAATCAAGAGAGGATAATCAGGAACAAAGAACCTAAGGAACTTCACACAGATAGCAAGCAATCAGCTAGATTTCAAACCCAGACATTTCAATCTAAAGCTCATACTCTTGAGTACTGTTACACTCATTTAATAATTTCAAATTCCTGATGGAAGCAACTACTGTATTTCATTCATCTCTATGTAATTTCCTCCAACATTATATCTTAAAACCTCTTACACAACCCCTAAGAGCTCAGTACAAAGTAGAGAAGTACTCAACAAATAATGAATCAGTCAAATGTAAATAACAGGGAAAGAGGAAGAATTTGATTAGTCACAAACTATATTTCTCTTTCATTAACTTACTGAATTGCTTCAGCAAATCCATCAGTACGATGTGGCACCACAAGAGTTGGGGTACTTGGAACTGTTCTATCTTCATCATCAAAAAAGTGCTGCTGCTAAGGCAAAGACAGAAAATAGGAACTAAGCAGGCACTACAGGGACATGTGTATGGGCTATACAGATACTCGCTGAACACATGAACTGCTTTTATGGGTTTGGGAGGTACTCACCATGCCACCTATTCCTGGAGTCAACTGAAGCCCACGTCCTACAGACTGCCTCCGAGTCATCTGAATTCTCTGTGTCATGAAAGCAATTATGCTTATTGTAAAGAATTAGGCAATGAAACAAATACCAAATATCAATAGATATAGCTTATTATACTGGCAAGAAAATACCTAAAATGTCAGCAGGTAATGTAATCATTAGGGTATTTTTCTCAGGAAAAACTGCTACTAATCCTGTATTAAAGAAATCAGCTTTGAACAGTTAAAATTTTTAATTACAGACTATATTAACCAACAGATAAATATTTTATTAGCCAAGAGACAAATATTAACCAATATTTAAAACTAATCTCTGATCGTATCTTACTTCTTTGTAACTAATTTATTTAACTACCGTAGTAATTATGCCTTCAGATCTTAAGGTTTTCAATTATCCTTTGGAATTCAAACAGCAGTACTAACTACAAATAAGTTTTTTCCCAATTTAGACAATTAAATTGATAGATTTGGTATATTTTGCAGGATCCATATGCAATCCTTTAAAATGATACTTTCACACAACGAGGTTATCTTCACACCTCATTTTCAGTAGAATCTATACCCAACAGTGTCCAGCACACTAAAGGTTAAGACTTGAGCTAGGTTAAAAGCCTGTGTACTTTTCCTGCTGTTTCTTCAAGAGCTTCTGATCAGGAGGTGTCCAGCCCTACTACAAAGAGTGCTACGTGGAAAGGGTCATGTACACTTTCATTCATTTTAAAAGGGGATATTAACATGTGTGATTATAAAGAAAATGAGAGAAAAAATGTTTTATTAAGCAGAACATAAATTTCCTTTTCTTAAAAAAATGTGCATTTTAGAGAAATGAACCTTCAAAACAAATGGTTAGCTGCGAAACACACTTTACATTAATTAAAACACAAAATCTTTTTTTTCCTTTTGTAACCTGTAGAAACAGTGAACAAGCTTTTATTTGCTGACTATAATCATTCCAACATTTACACAATTTTTGTCTTTTCAAATTTCACTCCACTTATAAATTATTGGCATATTTCACAGAAAAAAAATAAGATTCATTTTAGTTAAACAATTTTCACATCAGACTTCATTTCATTTCTGAGAAAAAAGAAAAAAAGAAAAAAAAAGAAAACAGCTAATGGAAAGAAAGGGAAAAAAGGCACGAGTTCCATATTCATTTTCAGAATGACTAGTACTTTTACTACCTGCACTGGCGGTCCCAGCTCTTGAGGTGGGGCATGAATGGTCAGTCTTGGGGGAAGTGGGTGAGGTGGGCGTCTAGGTGACTGAGGAGCTCTAGGGGTCTGTCTTTCAGATGCTGATGATGGCTGCTGTTCTCTAGAAATCTCTTGGGAAAAGGAGGACTCTGCCGCCCCTGTATTTCCTTCACCTATAGGAAAAGAGAAGCTTATTTTGAACCATTTGCCACAGAATAACCTGGACAATCCCTAGGAGTATAAATCTTGCCACCTCGCTACTATTTTCAGAAGTACTGAGGTACTGTGGACCCAGGGATAATGGATGCACAATTATCGGCTGTGTGGCTGTAGGCAAGTTCCTTACTCTCTTTTATTTATTTTATTTTATTATTATTTTTTATTTTGACAGAGACAGAGAGAGAGAGATACAGAGACAGAGAGAGAACTGAACTGGGGGAACTCCCAATTCAGCATATGGTTCCGCACGGGCCGGGGCCAGGGATTCGATCCTCGGTCCCCAGCGCTGCAAAGTGAGCGCTTAACCCACTGAGCCATCCCGGCTTCCCCTTATGACAGAGCCTTACCCTCTTTTAAGTCTATTTCTTTGGTTGGTTAATAAAACAAATGTGATCTATAAGAAAGGTTTTTCTGAATATTTCAAATACTAGACATAGAGCACTGAGCCTAATACATGATAAACATTTAATAAATTTTGGTTCATATTATTACAATGGGCAAATTATCTAAAGGTCAGACCACTATGGTATCAGTATTACACTCAAACAGGCTGAAGGAGATTGGGAAAAAGACCTTCTAATGATACTTTTATGTCTTGGTTTTCTTTTTTTTTTATATTTATTTATTTTTGACAGAGAGAGAGAGAGAGAGAGATACAGAGACAGAGAGAGAACTGAACTGGGGGAGCTCCCAGTTCAGCATATGGTTCTGCACGGGCCGGGGCTGGGATTCGATCCTCGGTCCCCGGGGCTGCAAAGTGAGCGCCTAACCCACTGAACCATCCCGGCTTCCCCAATTTTGGTTTTCTTAAATTTTGAATTTCAGTGGTCCTTCAGATGTCTCAGTCTTTGCTTCTGTTTCTCAGATTATTCAATGGTACTTAAACCTGGTAATCTTACTGTGAGAATTAGATACATCAATACAAGTATATGTATTCAGAAAAATCATTTTTATAACTATTGACAATATACTAACTCTGTCCACTAACTTAATTTAATCCAGATGACCAAGCCTTTTTTTTTTTCTCGAGTATAAAAATAAATCCCTCTAAAAGTGTTCAACAAGCATCTGTTACATGCTTTGTAACTGGGAAATATGGCTATGAAAACTTGCCTTCAAAAGACTTAACTTTTAGTGGTAATAACTAAAGATGTAAACACAGAACCAGCTCAAAATGGTCCTATCCTATTTAATGAGATACTGAGGTGCTTTTCAGAGACAACAGACCAAACTCATAAATCATGCAGCTGAAGTATATGCAGAGAGAACTTTGACTTCCAGCTATACTTGAAATCAAAACCTCCCTCTCCCCCTCCATGGAACCAAAGGACAGGGACAACCATAACTGAACACTGGAACCCTTTCAGAAGACAAGGGTCCACTGTCCAGAAAGATCAGGTATTGATGCCTTTATCATAAATGGCCAAGCTCCAAGGTCCTCCAATTAAAACATGTCCTATCAGGACTTTTGCACACCCATTCCCCCAACCTTTAGAAACTCTTAAATCTCTTCCAGTGAGCAAGATGAATTTGAAGCACCCTTGGGTCTCCCATCTTCTCAGTTGGCCCATTCTTGATCAACAAGCATTCCCTTACTAAATAGAAACTTGGTATTTTGAGTTTTGGCCTTTTGGAGAGTTATGCAGTCTGCCTTGGGTCCTGGGGGAAGTTTCCTGACAGGTGCTAGCCGTCATTGGCAGGCACATGGCTCATCTAGAATAAGATGTCTTTGGACTTCAGTCTATCATCAGCTTTGTTTCAGGGCAAGTTGCTCCAGTGTGTGCAGTTGGGAATCCTTTGTCTCCATCTGTGCTTTCTCTCTTTGGGGACAAAGTCATTTTGGGTGTTCGCTCCCTTGGAACAAAGCCACCTGCATTTTGAATTTAGATGGGGGCCTGTCTGAGAATAGAATCAAGATTGTTGGACCCCATGCATTTTATTTTTTATGGTGTTGTGTTTTTTGTGTCTGTACTTCCATGTCTCTGGGGGCTGATGGGCACAATTTGGAAGTAGGGGAAGTCCTGTCAGTATCACAACTGTGAACTCCTTTTCCCTCCACTTAGGCTTCCCCCTTGGAATAAGCTAATTTATTTTGCATTTGTTTGGGGTATCCACTTGGACATGAAAGTAATTGTAGGACTTTCATCAGATTTCTGAATCAGTCATTTGAATTCTGTAGGCCACTTAAATTGAAAATTTGTAACTTGTCTAGTTTATCTAATGTTTGGTTAGCAGAATGCTCAATTTATTGTCTTGTGTGTTATCTGCGTGTCAATATTGCTTGTGATATACTTTATTAGCTTGGAAGTAAAAAATAAAATGGTTGCTGAGGCTTCTTCTTCCCCTCTTCCATCTCTATCTCCAAACATGTGGCAGCTGCCATCTTTCTCTAGGAAAATCTGTCACTTTAAATTCAGTCATTTTGAAGCCACTCTTTTTTTTTTTTTAAGAGGGGTGGTCAAGAAATTTACAGAATGTGGGGTTATTAGAAAGGTGGGAGTACTAGAGCACACAGTTTGGTTGTGTGACTTTATTATTAGTATGTATGCCAAATTTTAGCCTACTGTGTCCATGTTCTTTCAGATATCGTTGAAGAAGCATGTCAAATGTAAAGGAAACCCCACGTATGGATGAAATGGAATTTCATGCCATCATTAAGTTCCTCACAAAACAAGGGAAAACACCTCAAACCATTTTGGAAGAGCTGATAATGGTTTACAAGACTTGTTGCCCTGGGAAACCCATGGTTTACAAGTGGCATGGCATTTTCAAGCAAGGCAGAATTGAGTGAAGATGACCTCTATCTGAGACGTCCTGTTGAAGCCACTTTCTCAGACATTGTAAAAAAAGTTAAAACACCTGTAGTGGAAGATGCTAGATTGAATACAAAGCAGCTTGCAGAAATGGTTGAAATATTACCTATAACCATTTTGAATATTCTCCATCAGCATTTAAGAATGTCAAAAGTCAGTACAAAGATGGGCACCCAGAATGCTCACGCCACTTCAAGATAAGTTTGTGAGTGTTCATGACAGTATCTGGACCTCTGCAGAGACGACAAAGATGAGGTTTTCAACTGGATTGTCACTGGAGAGGAAACTTGGGTTCATCATTATGAGCCTGAATCAAAAGCAGGAGTCCACAGTGGCATGAAAAGGGCACACCATCTGTAAGAAGTTCAAAGTGTCACAATTGGCTGGAAAAATCAGGGCTGTTTTTTGGGATACGAAGAGTATCCTGCTGATCAATTACAAGGATAAAGGTGTCACAGTAACTGGAGAGTACTATTCCAGTCTGTTAAAACAACTAAAAGAATCTGTGAAGGAGAAAAGAAGAGAAAAATGGACCAAAGGGCTGCTGCTTTTGCATGAGAACACATCTCTGCACAGGAGCAATGTTGTGTTGGCTACTCTTCACGACTGTGGCTTCCACATTAAACCACCCTCCTTACAGTCCAGACCTGGTTCTGTCTTGATTATGGGTCACCCTTTAAGGAGATTTCAGGTCTGTCCGAGACAACAGAATGTATTCTGATTATAAATTTTGAAACAGCTCTAAAGGAATTCTTGTAGTACACAAAGCTCTGGTATCTGAGAAAAATCCTTTGTCTATCTGCCAGAAACATAATTTGGATCCAAGTTTACCTCTGAGTCTTGCACTGTACCAGGGACACAAAAGCTAGTGTTTCAAAAGGAAAGCTATGAGATCTCTGTTTAACTGTATGTTTCTGTATGTATGTTCTAGATATAGCATATCTATACCACTGAATAGTATTGCTAACTTGCGATATTACTGGTAAATTGGCTTAAACAAAGAAATGCTATATGAGAATTCTCAAAAACACAACAGAATATCCCAAATATTTTTCAGAATCATGTGATCTAGAAAAAATATTTAATATTAAAGTTGGTTTTGAGTTTGTTTTGGTTAAACAGACACATCTTCAGAATCATCAGTATTAAATACTACTTTTCTTCAACCTGGGTTTATTAGTCAAATAAGTTCATGGTTATCTTTGTTGCAAAGTTTGTTGTAAAAAAAAATAACTTGGTAAGACAAAATTTTCATAAGTAATCTATTAATTGTTAGGAGTAAGTTAAATAAATGTTAAGTAGGGTAAAAAGTTTCTTTTAGGTTAACTCTTTAGCAATAATTAGATTATATAAAAGCATACTTAAACGTTTTCTAAATCTTTTGATAGCTTGGAACTTAAAATTTTTGTTAGCTAAATTAAACAACAAATATTTATTAAATATCTGTCATTACCAAATAAGAACACTTGTGTTTAGTAAGCTTGTGTTTAAGCTTATTAAGACCAAAATAAATTTAATCAAATGTTTTAAATATCAAAAGCAAGCTGATACAAAATTAGTTAGCTTTTTCTCTCTGCTAAAAAGGATTATTGGTTGGCTACTCATACTGTGAAAGTTTCCTGACTTTTAGAAAGCAAAGATTCTGTGTTTTGCCAAAATAATTTTGTTTTATATTAATCAGGTACTTAGTTACTTAAAACTGAACCTTCTAAATAGTAAGTTTGCTAATAATTATGTAAACTTCTGTATTTTTCTCTAAATGGATATTATTTCATAATGACTTATGATCCTTCTTAGTCAAATGTCCAAACCTTTGAACATATTTTGAAAACTTTCCAAATTTAAGTTTTTACGAGGAGTCTGTTCCTAGGAATAACTGAGGTATTCCAAAAAAGCCTCTACAATGTCTCAAAAGATGCTGTCTCCTTACTAAAGAAACATTATATTAATTAAGCTTACTTTGGTGAGTTAAAATTACATGGGAAACACTGTCATATAAAATATAAGATTGCAAAGTTTTTTGGCAAGAAAAATATTGTATTTGTATAAGTATGTTATAAATGTGCCAGAAATGTATGTAAAATTGCTAGAAAATCTAAGACACCCCGATATATCTGTCATCAAAATTGAGGGACACACTAAAAACTACTGAATGTATCAGACTATGGCAAATGTGGATGAAGTCCATTGTTTTTGCAAAACTGACCCCTCATTGCCAGATTTTTGCCACCCTGATGTTGTAACATGGCAACAGTCTATTCCCGAATCAGAGAAATTAAGATGGATAAACAATGACAATAAATTAAATACACAGTTAGGGCTACGGGAAACCCAAGATGGCAACTTGATTAATGCAGCATTTTTTTCATTTTTGCATTCTTCATCCACCACGGTACATGACTTCAATCCAACTGACACTTAGTCTGGGTTATGAAAATGTTCTTCTTGAGTATATGTTTTCTGGTCAAGTTGAAACTTTCCCCTGCCACAAGGCTGATGCCCTCAAAATGGCAAAGAACTGTTAGAAAACCAGCTTCACAATTGGGAGTGTACAGTGCTTGGGGCACCCACTTCATTGAATGAACCTTGATGGATAACTGTGCAATCATAAACATCTAAAGAACTAATGGAAAAATGGATTCAAGCAGAACAAGTTTAATTGCACAGGACTGAATAAACTAATGAAAATGGTTACAATAATTTTTGACTTTTTTTGAAGACTGATGATTTTTAAATCTTTTGTTTTCTTGATAAAAAGAACTTGTTTACTTATAATTAAGCAATTTGGTAAATTATACCTCTGTAAGCAAAAGTGAAACTTTTATTTATTTTTTCCCTTTCCTACTTGATCCTTCTAGAATACATACACTTGTAATAAAGGGGTATCCAATCTTTTGGCTTCTCTGGGCCACCGTGGAAGAAGAATTGTCTTGGGCCACACATAAAATGTACTAACACTAACAATAGCTGATGAGCTTAAAAAAAAAAAAAAATTGCAAAAAAAAAATCTCATAAAGTTTTAAGAAAGTTTATGAATTTGTGTTGGAATGCTTTTGAAGCCGGCCTGGACCATGTGTTACACAAGCTTGCTTTTCTAAGTATTTTTATTTTCATGGCAATGTGATTATCTGCCTAAGTTCAATAATAATCTGTTCTTTTTATAACAGGATACAAATGGGAACTGGCTTTATTACCAAGGCTGTGGAATATCATGTTTGAGAGAGACATGCATAGACTCAGATATGACCAGCTTTGAGGAGTAAGACTGACTTAGGAGCCAATAAAGCCCCTTTAGGAAAACAGCCTGGGATACCTTGTTTACATGGCTCATCGCATTCTTTCCAGGTGAGAAATGAAGGATGCTTCCTGGGAGATGTAAATAAAGCAGCTTAGGTTATGTTGGGCACCTCGAGAAGAGAGGAATTCACCCAAATCTGTGGGTATTGCAGGAGAAGCCTGATGGCTTGTTTGTGGCTTGGCTTCTTAAGCCTTGAAAGACTAAAGTCAATTTATGGATTCCTTAGAAAAATTCCAGCAAAGCAAATTTAAACATACCTAGATGGTTAATTTCTATTCTTGCTGGACGTATACAAATAGTCAGGACAAATTTATTGAAACGACTTATTTTGCCAATAAGTTAGTTTTAATTTAGCTACCTTTGGTAAAAATGGAGGTGATTTTGGAGAGAAAATTGTTTCAATAGGAACTGTAATATACCTTTGTATATATTAGATTCTAGTGCTATGTTGTCTTTGAATTTTGTTTTGTTTTCTACTTATAAACTAGACTGAACACTGAATTCTTCTAGTGATTTGAAATCAATGAAAACTAAACCTGCCCTTTTCCTGAACCATACCAACTCATCATGGTTTGGGGCCTGGGAGACATAATAACAAGTTACCCTTCATTCTTTGCCTCATATTATGGTATACACATCCAGGACTGCTGCTACCACTATCACTGCTGTGGACTCCGCTTGTAAACTGAATACCCAGATAACCCCCTCAAAGGTTTAGGAAATATTGTGGGAGAGTTAGATGTTAAGAGCCAGATAAGAAGGGCACAATGGGCTGCTAATCTTCCCTCTTAATTGAACCTGGATCCAGATGCCCTATTTACCTCATGATAAATAAAAAGGGGGAGATTTGTAACCACAGAACCAGTTCAAAATGGTCCTATCAAGTTCAATGAGATAATGAATGCTTCCAGAGACAATATACCAAAACGACAAGGTATGCAGCCAAAGCATGAGCACACAAGAGAACTTTGACCTCAAGCTACAACTGGAACCAAAGTCTCACCCCACCTTTCCCAGGAACCAAAGGACCAGGACATAACTGGTACTTGAAAACCAGAATCCTTTCCGAAGCCAAGGGTCTGTTGTCTAGAAAGATCTGGTGTTGACACTCCCTGACCAGAAATGGTCAAGTTCAAACGTCCCCCAATTAAAACTTGTCCCACCAGCATTTGTGTATAGCTGCTCCCCAGCCCCTTAAAATTCTTAATGTAAGTCCAGTGAGCAAGATGAATTTGAGACACCATTAGGGCTACCATCTATCTTCTCAGTTGGTGCCTTCTCAATTAAAAAAACACTTCCTACTCCAAATGCTGGCATTTTGAGTTTTGGCCTTTTGAAGAGTCATATAACCAATCTTTGGTTTTGGTAAAAAAGAGGCAAAAAATTTCCCTCTATATCCCAACTATGTGATACACAAAATATGTTTCTTAAATCTACAAAATGTTTCATAAAATGAAATTACCCAGTGTATCATTAATCTCTCCTTACCTCCTCTCCCTTAAAAGTAACCCTATTCTTTATTATTTTTCTCTTAAAAAATTTAAAAGTTGAAAAGATTGCCTGTCCTTACTTTTCTAAACTTTGCACTTTAAAATACACAGGTTTATATGGAAATTCAGATACACTATTTTCCCACTAGTCTAAATATGTAAGTTTTTACTGTATTACTACTATTGATTTTGGTTTAATATTATCTGTAAATGCAAGATATTATTCTAGATGATCACCAATTCTTTAAATCACATTTTTAAACGATTGTAAAATAAAATTATTTGCTATGAATTTCATAATCCTTTATTGCTTGGACCTCCAGGGCTCATCCTTTCAAAAACAGAAAGCATGCTATATTGGTCAAAAAGTCTTTTATTCATTGGACAAGCAGACAATATTGCAAAGTTCCAATATCCACAAATTTTGAAACATGGAGCCTGAGTAGACTGACCTCTTTTGGTTCTTAAGTCCCTTATTTAATTTTTTTCACTAAGAACAGCCACATTTATAATACTTCATAGATTTCAAAATGTTTTAATCTTACAGCAGGCCAATGAGATAGAAGACACAGTATAATTGTTACAGATATAAATATAGTAGGTTTATGAGAGACTATGACAAAGCTAATAGCTGATTTTTTGCTTGTTAATTTACTAAAACCAAGTTTTATTACCTATGTGATAATTAGATGCAATCCTAGTTTAGAAAAAATATTACTAGAAATTTTCAATAAAAAAGAGACTAAAATTCTCACCACTGTTTTGAGAATCAGCAGCTCTCTGATTACTTTCACCTGCACCCATACTTTCTTCTGTTTCTGTACCTGGATCAGTTCCATCACCACCCTAAAAACAAAATATAAATACTAAGTACAAATAAAATAATCTTAAAAAACAATTAACCAAACTAAAAGTAAAAACAAACCCAAAAGTCTAAAAAGTTGCACTGTTCTGAGAATAAAGGCCTTTCTGTTTCCTTGGAGAACAGTAAGTTTTCCAAGCAAGTCCTCTAAAACAAAACAAAACAAAAAGAAAACAATGGTCAACATCCTAGCCAGTTACCTCAGCATCGTCAGCTTCATATCCATCATTGCCATCTGCACTCCCGGTGCCTTCATTACTATCATCACCCTCATCTCCCATCCCTGTGTCATCTTCATCATCATCATCATCTTCCTCATCTTCTTCATAATCCTAGTAAAAAATCCCCACGTATAAATAAAGAGCCAGGATATGGCACACTTGTTCAGTACATCTTGATCCTTGCTTAGAAATTTGCATGACACATCACTGATCAGGGTATAGGAGTTGGCCTGAAAGCTGTTGTGGGATTAGTTCAGTGGCAGCATGTATCAAAACTCTGAAGTTTACTAGAATCAGTACAACAACAATCAATTTTGAAATCTAATAGTTCATGTGAGATCATTTCAAAGATTGATGTCCACAAAGTGGCAAGTGGTCCACTTTAATTCTAAA
The DNA here is from genome assembly GCA_004027555.1 of Craseonycteris thonglongyai. NCBI lineage: Eukaryota > Metazoa > Chordata > Mammalia > Chiroptera > Craseonycteridae > Craseonycteris > Craseonycteris thonglongyai. Next base: position 62,537 of record PVKE010002173.1, read on the forward strand.
CTGAAAATGTTGCATTGACAGATGATGAAATTATACTATACTAGGGGCTTTAAAAACACATTGTTTGATTAATAAGAGAATCTAAAATGTGAAGTTGTCAATACAGGATTAACTCCCAAAATAAAACAAAGGTTTACTTAAAATAGGCTTCAATTATTACGATACCTCAATTTCTCTTGAAAAGAACCATGGAGATCCATGGGGAAAAAAAATCTTAAGTTTCTTTACTATTTCCAGAAATTAGACCTTACTAATGAAATCCAGTCATTTATCAGTACAATTAAAATTAAGCCTAATTAATCAAATTTAACAAATCCTAATGGGCTTAGCAATCATTTAAAAAACAAACTGGGATTTTCTATCACTTGTTCTACACTCAATTTCACTATAAAATATTGATGTAGATGATAATCAGGATAAAAGAAAAGCAGAATAATTTATTTAAACTGACACAGAAATCAGAATTGGTTGATGCACGAGTAGTTCCAAGAATTTTAGCATTTCATCTAGCTGTTTAAAAACAATGAAAGATTTTAAATAAAATTTACCTCATGTTCTCCATCATTTTCATCATCATCCTCTTCTTCATCATCACTGTCAATTACAATGACAATATCTCCTTTGCCTTGACCATCTTGGGATGAAGTTGTTTGTTGATCTGCCTGAAGGGATCCAAGGTCTATTTGTAAAGATTGAGAGGTCTCTTCACTGTCTTCCATTGGAGCATAATCTTCCTGGCTGACTCCCTTTACAAATTAAAAAAAAAAAACCAAAATTCAAAAAGTCAATTCAAATATACCTAAATTCACACATACCTAAAACTTTCAGTAATCTACTGTAGGTCTAAGACTAAAGAATACTCATGAATTACTATTAGCATATCATTTTTAAAAATATGATTTTCAAAAGCAGAATTTAAAAACCAAACTAAAGAAAATAAACCTTAATTACTGTCTTCCCATGGAAGAATTGCTATAATCTCATTGGGTAATACTCCAATAAAAAAAGAGAACATATACACACACAAAAATGTCAAAAATACCAGTGTGATATTGTAGATCAGTGTCCAACAGAATTATGGTTCACACATAATTTTAAATTTTCTAGTAGTCACTTAAAGACATCAGAATAATAAATTTTAATAATATACTTAATAGAGTCAAAGCATTATTTCAACATGTAATCAATGTAAAAATTAATTAACTGGATAGTCATTTTAAAATTTATAAGTCTTCAAAATCCAATGTATATTTTATACTTATAGTGTATTTCAATTTGAAGTGCTCAATAGCCAATGTGGTTAGCTAACAATACAGTTGCAGACCAAAGTCCCGAAAAAGAATATCCATGGCCCTGTAACATATTAAAAAAAGTTCTTTCTCCCCCAAACCAGAAATAGTTTGGAAAATACACTAAATACATATGGTATTATTGTCTTTTTACAATGACAATTCTACCCCCACCCCAGAAAACTCTATCATTAAGTCTTCAAACCACATCTTTGCTTAATCTATTTCCTCACAATTCCATTTTGTTAGCTACTCAAATTGTGATTTTAACTTTATTTTTGACATTTACTATAAAAAAATCAAATGTCTATTTTTAGGTAAGCACTCAGCAAAATCTATTTATTATACAAAAGTCAGAAACAATGTCTTGTGAACTAAAATCATTCGTAAAGATTATGTTTACTCTAATGGATAAAAATATGAATACAAGGTATAAATTAGAAATATGCCTCAAAGTAACATTTCAAGAAAAGGAATACTTAGAAAGAACATCTGCTTCACTGTCCACAAATCAGAAAAAAGAATTGTCTACGGCCATGACACCCTGAACACGCCTGATCTCGTCTGATCTCGGAAGCTAAGCAGGGTCGGGCCTGGTTAGTACTTGGATGGGAGAAAAAAGAACTGTTACACAGTAGTGATAGTGCTAGAGGGAGAATAGTAAGTCCAACAACAGGTTTGATTCAGACAATTTTGCACAGAAGATTTTACTATAATTTAAACAAGTCTGGCAATAAAATAGAAATTCACATCTTATTTAAAATTGTTATTATGACCTTTAGATACAATATTCTTAAAGATATGAAAAAGATGTCATTTGGAGTGCTATGTATTCATCTTGAGGATCTAGTTTTCTGTTTTTAGCTAAGAAAAACTTGAAAAATTAACTTACAAAATTAATGCCCCTAAGAAACTAAAATTTACTTGCAATCCATGGTTACTTATGATTAGCCTGAGATAATTCCCTGATTTATACAGATAAAATAATTTTAGAATAAAATGATCCTGAAAATTTATTCAGACAGAAGGTATTGTTTCGAGCTTAAGAGGACAATAATAGAAAACCAAATAGCCAGACTTGAAATCCCAGCTTCAACGCTATGACAACTTGGGTACATGACTTATTTGGGTATTGGCTTCTTCACCTGTAAAACAAGGTTGTTTTGAGGATTAAATAAGATTTTTTAAAGATTTATTTTATTGTTTTTGACAGAGGCAGAGTGAGACGGAGATAGACAGAGAGAAGTGGGAGGGCCCACAGCAGTCTCCACAGTTGAACCTCATCAGTTTTGGACATGGTTTTTGTTCCACATAGGTGGGCGGGGCTGCACAGGGCGGGAACTGGGCTGGGGGCCTCCAGCATGGGAGGTGCAGACCCTCAAGCCAGGGACCGAACTGGGGGGCGAGAACCAAACTGGGGGCCTCCTGCATGGGAAGCACACCGCAGTTCAGCATATGGGCCCACACGGTCTGGGGCTGGGATTCGATCCTCGGTCCTCAGGGCTGCAAAGCGAGCGCTCAACCCGCTGAGCCATCCTGGCTTCCCAGAATTAAATAAGTTAATAAATGCAAATTTTAGAAAAAACCCTGGGCTTATAGTAATGAGTTCTATCTTAACTATTAATATTACTGTATGATGAAGTCTCAATTTGTGGGCACAAGGATGGAAAAAAAGTAAATAATATTTGACTGCCTAACATATGGCAGATACCAGTTTATATACTTTACAATACTAAAAATTGTCATATTATTTGAACAGATGAGAAAACTGAGGCTTAGAAAGGATTATTGACTTGTTTACAGTACAGTGCTTCTAAATGGTAGAGTTAGGAATGAAACCTAATTGTTAGTTCACTCTTATGTATTTCAACTAGTGAGGTTGCCTCTGAAAAGGCCTCAATGAAATTTCAAATAAGGAATAAGTGTACAAATGCATTTACTTTCATGGATCATATTAATTTGGTAAGGAAAGAGATAGACGAAAGCAACAGAAGACCACCAAATTGGGCACTACGGATTAACTCAAGAATCAACCAGATAAGAATGGATAACCTTTACTCAAGACAACTCTCAACATGGAAAACCTGTGCTAAGTAAAAGCAAAAGTATTTCTTTAATAAAGTTTAGAAGGCAATTAGGAATAAAACAAAGTAGAAACTGTATTGGTAACTCTAATATTTCATTAAATTTATAAAAGCAGCCAATTAAAAAAATATTCCAAATAATATTTGTTAAAGCTAATTTTAGTAATTAAAAGCAACAATTTGTTACTTTAAACGTTTTACTTACTTCTCCAATGGAATCTTGAGAATCTTGGTTGTATACTTGAGTCTCTACCTCTCCATCAGTACTTTCTTCTGCAGTAACTTCCTCCTGAAACATGATATATAAGTGTGTTAACCATATCAGTTCACTAGAGAAAGCATTCAGCTAGTTTCCTCAATAACTGAAATCCGTAATTCTATGAAGCTCTTCATCAGAAATGTTCATTTATATTTATTAACAAAGTATAATCACATTTCTCTTCAGTACATACAAAATAAAGCTTGAGTATTAAGTAAATAGGTTGCTAATGAAATTAAATTAGTAGCCTCAATGGTTCATAGTAAAACAAAAAATTAAAATGTATCCTCAACAAAAGAAAATAAATATAATTTTGATTGGTGTGAAAAAAGATGGCAGGTAACAGTTTAAAATGTCCATGAGACTATAAACTTCGTTACTCTTTGAAGATTCAACTTATGTTTTATAACTGTTTTTTTAATTGAAATGAAAATTAATTTAATTAAAGATGTGCAAAGGATGTAAAACATTGTTGGCAACAGCAATATTATACTGGCGCTGTCAGTGAAAACTGTGTAGTAAAATTAGTAAGATACCGTTCTCTGGATTTTGGCCCCAAAAGGTATATTCACTTAATAATGTTGTAATTAAAAGAATATCTTAGCTGTATTGACAGAACTAAGAAAAACAGAAAGACCTTTTACACACCTCAGTTCCTACAGGTGTAACACTTTTTAGTTTCTTTGGAAGAGGCATTTCCACTGTATCATCAGAGACCTGGTCTGATGCTTCTATGGTGCTATCCTCTTCCTCTTCACGTGTACGCTTCGGCAAAGAACTTGGAGTGGCTGAAACTTTGAAATTACATAATTTAAATCTTTAAGTAGAGTATGATAAATAAACTCAATTTAGAAAAATTTAATTTGAAAAACATTTTTGTCATTTAACTAAAAAATGACACAGTAAACACTTTTTTGAACAGATCAACATAGTCTGTCCCTACTAATCTATGGGCAAAGAGCAACTTACGCTCTGAAGCAATGCTCTTAAATACAGATCTATCTAACCTTTTGATTAATGAAGCCAATCAACATACAGCAATATATCTGACTCACTATGATTATACTGGTATATAACTTCCATTCACAAGGTTTACAGAGGGGCTTCTCTAAGTTTTTAAAACCCAGGGCTTCTGGGATAAAGAAATTTACTTGCATATTTAGAATTGAAAATCTTCATTTGTTCTTTTTTTAGAGCTCTTTTAGTTTTCAGGACCTGTATTAAGTTACATAGATTTTACGAGTTGCAGCACCTCTAAAATCAGTCAAAACATAACTGGAGGGGATCTAAATGACAAAATTGAGTGATCCAAAACAGAATCCAGTTGTAAACATGAAATAAAATGTTAGGAGCACATTTGTCCATTCTAATACCTGGAAGAAAACAAGTACAGACAAAGAATACTCAGATATGCATTAGACCCTAGAAACTATAAATGCACAGGCTTACTCTAGCTTCATTTTAGAATCAATCTCACCAGTGACAAACACTGCCGTGGAAGTAGAAGGCCGCTCCACTGATGAACTCTGAACCACCTCCACTATGTTTGGGGACAGTTCTTGATTGGCAGGCTCAATCGGAGGATGGCTCTGTTGAGTGGGTTGCACAAAAGCCGTAGCCTGTGTTTGTTGCTGAACAGTTAAAATGGGTTGAGGGATAGAAGGCTGGACATTAGGACTAGTAGAACGAACAGATCCACTTGTGCTTCCAAAAACTGGAACGTGTTCCACAGGCCCTTCTGACTGCATAGCTGAAAAGTAATTATAATATTTAACACATTAAGTCTTCTATTCTTACCAAAGCTGGGATTATTCTTTCTACTCTGGGTCATGTGACATTTTGTATCGTTCTTTGTGTACATATCTCTCACCATTCTCTAGACAAAAACAGAGGGTAACTGTAATGTACTTGCATTTGTATATTGCCCATGCAACTGATATGGCAGTGTGCAGTAAACTATTAGCTAAATTAAATAAGTGTCTGAAACTGTTTTTTTTTGCATCTATGGTCTACTTAATTACAACCAAACAAAATAAATTAAAATTAAGACGTCAGAATAAAATTAGTTTTTATTAAGCATCATTTTTTTAATTGACATAAAATAACCAGTTTAACTGACAATATATCTGAAAACCACTGCATTAACTATAGCTGGAATAGTCTGTTCTTTTACAGAATATTTCTAAATGCTTGAATACTTTACTGAATTCTAACAATTGTTGAGATAAGAAGCTAAGGAAATTGTAAAGTTTTACTAAACACCTATCTTGGGGGTGGATAAAGGGATTAAATAATAATTCGTGCCCTTAGGAATTCAGTCTTATAGAAAGTGCATGTATTCAGGTGAAATGTAATTGTTGTAGTAAGAAAATGCCACGGGAGCAGAGTAGAGAAAGCCATTAAAAGGTCAGTTTCAGTGAAAAAGTGATGTTTCGTTTCAACCAGTGACTTAGTATGATCTTCCAATGTGGACTTCATACTATCTTTCTTTGCCATTAGAAGTGAAAATTTTGATCCTAGAAAAATATGCCATACACTTATAGAGGTATATTTTCCTCCTTCCTTAGTTTAAAAAAAAACAAAGCAGAAAGGGAGGGAGGAAAGGAGGAAGAGAATTTGCTCTATGAGCAAGTATCTTGGGCAATATAGACTTAAAAATATTAACTGCCCATTTTTATTATCAGGTCTGACTTTAGCTTCAGTGGAAGCCTCATTTATCCTTCAAGTTACTGTCATTCTTCCATAATAAACCTAACTGAGCAATAAGTCCAATTAGACGTGTATTACTTTACTTACCTTCCTGTGATTCCACTTGTGTAGTGGGCATCACTGTGGCTGTTGGGGTAGTAGTAGGATTTGTAACAGTTGCAGGTGTAACCATTGGGCGGATACTAGCCCTGGGGGTTGACTTATTTCCTGCCATAGGTGCAGCCGTCACTTTACTTGGAGTGGACACAACAGGAGTTGGCTTGATATTAGCAGTTGGTGGGTCTGATGTGCTAGCACTTGTAGAGAAAAAAATGCAAGAATTGAAATTATTATAAATATTCCTTATAATGTACGTATATTCTACCAAAGGCAAAGCACGTTTATTTCTTGAAGTGAGTATTCAAAGAGTTTGACCTTAATATGTATCCAGCCTTATTAATTCTGTCTAAATACTGCTTTGGGTAGACTTTTGGTAGATTAAAAAAGAAAAAAATGAAAGAGACAGTGTGATTACAGTTCTATTTTTTGGTTCACTAAATATTTCCAGTATCATAGGAAAATCAGTAGCCTATTTTGGAAGTCAATCACATCTTAAAGATGAAAGATGTTTTGTCACAAAGCTCTACTTTATCAGACTGAAAGTATGCTAAATATGAGTTCTGGGGAAAAAAGATGCCAAAATACATGATGCAGTTTTGCACAGATAAGTAGCTTTTTATTTATAAATAGTATAAATATACTTATAAGTAGTATATGTTTCTGTAATAGAGTACAGATTTTTTTCTCCTCCAAAATCATTAGATCTTCCCTAAACTTTCAAAGAAAAACATGTAAGACAATAAAGAGAACTAAAACTCACATTCCTCTTTCACCAGAAGCTGGAGTTGTTTTCAAAGTGATCTGTCTCTGCTGCTGTTCCGAGACCTAAATAAAAAGAAAACTATGGATTATTGTGCCTACCCCACAAGAGTCCATTAAACAATACCATGAAAATATTTTACTTTTGTTAATTCTCTCTGTATTTTTTGTTTAGCCAAAATTCACTGACAAAGGCTCTTAATGACCAGATAGCTTCAAGTAAAATGTACAAAAAAATCTGTCATGTAAATAGAATTAACTAATCACCTTATTAGTAGGTTCTTGAGGCTCATCTCTCTGCTCAAGATGTCTCTCTTGATGCTCCCTGAGTTCTCTTTCCAAGCGACTAATTCGACCTTCATACTGAGACTTAAGAGCAGTCATACGCACATCCAGTTCATCTTTCTGCTGATCTAAGGCTCCATTCCTTTGTTTGAGCTCCTCATTTTCTTTAGTTAGCTGCTCTTTTACACCTAAAGAAGTAACCATATGTTTCTATTAATATTATAATCAAACACTGGAAATAAATAATATTTAAGTGCTTAGTAAGTACTCAAAGGTCATATCAGATTCTACTCCATTGTAAAGCTCAATAGGCAAAGTTCTAAACATATCCATAATCATTACTCCAATATAAAATATACCTACTCCAACATAAAAATATGTAACTTTTCCTATTAAAATTTCAAAAAGATAAAGGATCCACCATCAACTGCAGTCAGAAGCCCTTTTAAAGATTTATTTTTATTGTTTTAACAGAGAGAGAGACAGAGACAGAGAGAAGGGGGAGGGCCAAGAGCAGTCTCCGTAGTTGCACATCATTGGTTTTTCCACATAGTTTCATCCCACAGGTGGGCGGGGCTGCACAGGGCAGGAACTGGGCCAGGGTCTCACCCTGGCAAGAACCAAACTGGGGGTACTCCCCAGTTCAGCATATGGGTCAGCACAGCCAGGGCCGGGATTCGATCCTCGGTCCCCAGGGCTGCAAAGTGAGCGCTTAACCCACTGAGCCATCCCGGCTTCCCCTGAAAAGCCCTTTTACATGGCCTGTAATATTTCAATGTATTATTAAATACAAGAACATTAACTGCAAAACTTACATTTCATATAATCTATAGCACATAATGAAAACTAATTATGTTACTACAAAATAAGTTGCTGAGACACTAACTTCAAGAACATTAAAAAATTGCTCATAACAAAACTCAACTTATTTGGTGTTTTATTTAACTACTAGCAGTCTGGCAAGCAAGGAGCAAGAAGGCTGAGTGTCGCAGAACTGGGCTTCTCATAAATCTGACATGGCTATTATTCCTGAAGGAACAAGAGGGGCCATCAGTGAAGTGAGGCACAGAAAAATCCCTGGGCTGGTAAGATCCAATGCTGCCGAGTTTACAGAAGGGCTCTGGAGAGTACACAGTGAACCTAAAGGATCTCCAGATCATCACAGTTACACACTGGAGCAGGAGGGCAGCACTCCCCATGTTTGTCACCAGTCAACAACTAAAAAAGCCCTCATGTATCAAGGACATCCTCATCACTTGAAGCACTGCTTTAATTTTCTCGAATAAACCTAGTCTTTAAAGCATAAACAGAAATTGCTTTATAGTACCTACTTTTTTCTTTCCCATTTTAAGCCCACATCAACTAACTTTCGCTATCAAGTTCAAACCTTAAAGCATGCAGAAATTTACCAGCTAAATGTGCAATTTTTGATTTTGCTGCTACAATAGCCTTTCTTGTTTTTTCTTCCTTTTCAGTTATCTGCTGTCGGAGCTGCTCCTCCTGTGTGGTTCTATCTTGAAGATCCTGATGAAGTCGTGAAAGTTCGGATTGAAGCTGCACAGCCTGTTCCTGGAAATTCCTTGCTTCTGTTTCTTTTTCAGATAATGTCTTTCAAAGGAAAACAAAGTATTCACTATGTAAATCCATCAAATCAGTATGAACTATGACCTATGAACTGAAAATGTGAAACATTAATTTGCTTAAAGGGAAGCATAAACAAAATGGTAGTAAAACCAAGTAAGCGAACACTTGATTAGAGACTAGTTACATACATGAGGCAAAGTAAAAAGGATAAAATATATACATATCCACATGATAAGAAAAAGTGTCAGTCTTTAACACACATTTCTAAAGTTCTTTATCTATGACTAATATTCCATTCTGTTTCTTTAGCTACACAACAAGTAAAGAATTGGGACATACACCTTTCACTATTTCTCACTCATACCTTCTGCAAAGTCTCTACTTGACTCTCAAGTGATTTTGACTTTGTTTCAGCTTGGTTAAGGGTTTCTTTGAGGTCCTGCATTTCCTGGACTGAGACATGCTGTTCCTGTTGTTCTCCAGAAGACTGTGCTGCGGCCTCCTTATCCTAATGTGACAAATAGTAACAACATACTCCACGTTTATAAGCAATAATTCCACTTCAAATTTATCTAAGAAAATAATGACAATGAAAAGAAATTTATCTTCAAGGGTATTCATAAATGAATTTTCTATGGAATAACTTTAATGTCCAAAAGTTATTAAACAGATCAGGGTTTTCCATACAAATTAATATTAACCAGCTAATCAAGATGATGATGCACTATCTGACAGAACCATTTGGAAAACAAATTGCTCATATGTAAAGGAAAGCATATTACACTGCTAACAGTAGTTAACACTGAAGGTTAAAAATTTTGAATTTTTTTCTTCATATTATCTTCTAACCAAACATGTACTAAATATGCAATTAAGTCAATAAAGAGTTCTTTATCTTTGGGAATTAAAAACAAAATTAAGATTCAAAATATAACAAGCATTTAAAAAAGCAGTCTAGGTGGCTAACACAGACTACTTACTTAAAACTGTAACACAACCTGATTACTTATAAAGAACTAACATTTTGTGATATATAGAATTTTAGTCAGCAGTGAGTTACAAAAACATAATTTTGAAAAGGAAGAACATTTGAACCTGGAAAACGAAACTATAGTACTTAGCATTTACTAAAATTTCTCTATGAATTTAGAGACATATTATCCACTTTGGGACATACTAAAGAGCTAATTTTAAATCAAAGATAGATAAGCTTACACTCAAGTTTAGACTCTGAGCATCAATAATCAAATTATGAATAAGATTTTTGTAAAGCCATCCTTATACATGACAGTGTGCCAATTGTGTATATAAAAATGATATATTGTATATGAAAAGTGTACGTCTAAAAAGAAAATCACTTCAAGTACCTTATCCTGTTGTGCTTTAAGTTCTTCGTATTGAGTCTTGTACCTACGCCCAATTTTCTTGACTTGAGTAATAGTTTTAGCTTTTTCTTGGAGGTCCAGTAGTTTGGCATCTAAGTCCTTCTGGATGCTTTCCTTTTCAGTTTTCACTTTACTTAAATCTTCCTTTAGACTCTGGATTAAGTTCTGGTTGTTAGTCAAAGATGCATTTGATCTAAATAATAATGGGATAAAGAAGAAAGACTATGTACGTGAGATTTCTTTCAAATTTTAAAATTCTTCAATTTACATTTTCATTGTGTTGTTTTAGTGAGATTTTTATTTAAAAATACTTAATAAACTACTTATGTCAAAAGATATTTCCTTAACTTATGAATCTGTGGTCCTTTAGACAGATATTATTTGCTTACTTATTACATAGGCCCATTTTAGAGATGAGAAAAACCGAGTTACAAGCTGACAAATAATAAGCTTGATTTTACACAGTGTTCACAATGTTACACAGATCTTCAGTGCCAGTACAGATTTTAATCTACATCTGACTGAGAACAAAATTTACACTGTACTCCACTGGGTGCTGAGTAAATGTGTTAGGTTCTGTAAGCCATATTCAGTCTCCATCATGTGTTCTTCCTTTTTTCCAATGCTTTAAAAATGTAAAAATCACTCTTAGCTTATAGGTCATACAAAACAGGCCGATGGGTTTGCTAAACCCTTATAATGAACTAACCTTAAATCAGGTGACCTGAATTAAAAGTATGGGCTTACCTTTGGGTATTTTTCTGAATCTTATGTGTCTCATTTTTTAAATTAAGTAGTATTTTCATTAAGAAAGATAAATGCTAATTTACTATTCTGGAAAATGTAAGAAAATAAATGACATAAACAACTGACATGAAAGCCTTAAAAAATAAACCAGAAACATTAATATTAATACTAAACTTCTTATCTTTGAAAGAACAATATAAGGGGATGTCGGGATGGCTCAGCAGGTTAAGTGCTCGCCTTGCAGCCCAGGGGTCCAAGGATTGAATCCCAGTCCCAGCCTGTGCAGAGCCATATGTTGAACTGGGGTGTGGCCCTAGTTCGGTTCTCACTGGAGTGTGCTTCCCATGCAGAGACCCCTGCACAGCACTCCCAACATGTGTGGAATGAAACTATGTAGAAAACTAATGATGTACAACTATGGAAACTGCTTTGGGCCCTCCCTGCTCTGTCTCTGTCTCTTTGTCAAAAACAAAATAAATCTTTAAAAATAATAATAATAAATAAATAAATAAATAGTGTAAGTTCAATAAAATTTTTTTAACTTAAAATGTTCCTTTATCAAAAACTTTCAAAATAGGTTCCTGAATATACTCTAAAAGTAAAAGGGAGAGTCACATGTAAGGGCTTTAGCACCTTCCACTCTGTCTAAAACCAGGAAGCACTTGGGAAGTTTTATAAAGAGTAGAAATAAACATTTAAAAAAATTTCACACATTATATACAATTTAAGTATTCTTGCATTTACCTTGCAATCTCAGCTTTAAGTCTCCCAATTTCTTCAGTTAACTGTTGAATACGCTTAGTATGAACTTCCTTTTCAGAAAGGAGCTTCCGATATTCTTCTGTATCTGGATCTTTCTGTTGATTCACTAAATGCTAAAATAGCAAAAATGCATAACATGGTTTCAGAAGTTTTATCAAACTAATGTGCTATAATAAAATAGCGGAGTATCTAATTTTGTTAATATTCCACATCTTACATACACAGTGATGAAGGACCAAGCTACAAGACAATTAAAGGCTTTAGTTTGTTTAGCTAGACAGTCTAGCCAAAATGGAAGGGGAACAATAAAGTAAATGTCATTAATTATTCACCATAATTTCATTTCTGCAAACAAAAATTTCAGAATATTTGGCTACAATGAAACCAAATAAAGGAATCCAAAAATCTACAAGCTTAATAAACACCAAATTTCATTAAGTGACATTTGCAAGAAAAAAAATGTGTACTATTACAATCTAAACAAAAATATGAAAATAATCCTAAATGTAAGTGGTTCCATTAACCAGGAAAGAAAGCAGCACAATTTAATAGAAATATATCTAGACTTGCATAGATCTCTCCTTTCCTGACTTTTCAGATTGCTTGCATGATTAAAAAAAAAAAAAAAAAAAAAGAAATGGGTATTTAAATCCTACAGTCCTACTCAGATAGTAAATTACAATTCTAGAGCATTTTCTAGGTGTCAGGTGATAAGTGAACTGCTTTACATTTATTTTTCATTTTTGTAAAACAATAAGTAGCATTATGTTCTTATTTTTACAAATGAAGAAAACTGGCTGAGATTAAGAAATTCTCACAAATCATATAATTTAGTACACGTTAAGGCATATTTTCAACCTTTCTTTTGAATATAGATGGGAGTTCCTAACCATACTATGTGGAATGGTTTTGTCCCCCGCAAAGAGGTTCCCAGTGAACAAGTCTTCTTAAAATGCTTCAATAAGCTACATAAATCCATTTTTTCATGAACAAAGATATTTTAGAGATAAGTGAAAGCTTAAATTAGAAATTGAAGGAATTAGCTGTTTTAAAAAAATACAGAAAATATGACCAAATATTTTAAAAACTGAGTTGCATGTACAAGTAACATATTTGCATAGTTAAACACACAATAATTTTCACTAGTTCAAATATTTTATCCCTTTAATTTTACCCTACTATTTAAAATCAACACCTTTCCATATTTCAGAATGGGATGATTGAATTTACCTGGTTACGTGCTTTCCAACGTTTGACATCTTCTTCTAATAACTTCTTCTCTGCTTGCAACATACCACTTTTCTCACTCAGCTCAGCATTTGCTTCTTGTAAGGGTAAAATATCTAATTCCAGTTTCCTCACCTGAAAATAGTGCCAGTACTTTTTTTAATACCCGATGTAAAAATTTATGTATATTTTTAAAAATAACATGCCTCTACTCTCTTTATTAGTAGTAAGCTACAAACCTTTGCTTGCATCTGCTGTAGATCCTGTTCTAGCCTCTCCTTTTCTTCTCTTAGCATCTTATTGGTCTCCATAACTACGTTCATTGTTTCAGTTTTCTTCATCAGTTCTTCATGCTGGGCCATAGTTTTTGCAGTTACCTAAAGATTGCAAGCACATATATATACCAACATCTAATAATTTCTTGAGTTCTAATCTTTATTACAGTAAGAAAGTTTGAAATGTAAACTTTAAAAAATAAATTTTTGAAAGCTTTACAGGTTTATTTTTCTACGATGCATGCTAATTTCAAAGAGTTTATAAACAAATGCAAGAAATTACAAAGATTAAAGTAAAAAGATACTACAAATCCCACAAACAAATACATTTTAACATTAGGTAAAACTATCAATCCAGTTTTTCTTCTACAGCTATTCTTTTTCTTGCTGTACTTCTCAATAGTTCTAAAATAATGCTATTTTGGTTCTGTTGCCCCCCCACCCCTTTGTTCATAAATTTTTTCATTTTATTCAGTTATTTTAATCAGTTTCTGAGCAATTTTACTGAATATTAGTTGAAGTGTGAAAAACTGTTTTCCTTTTATTAGTGGGTGTAACTATCCATCTTCTGCACGTTACTTTACTCCACTTAAAAGCTATGGCTCATGGTTGAAATGCTATATAGTGTTCACACTGGGTAGGCATTCTATTGTTTTTGATGTAATGTATGCTACTTCATGAATCTCTTTGGACTATATGAAAGAGCTGAATTGCCCCTCTGAACTTGTTTGTGGGCTGGGTATTTTCTATTATTATCTTGCCTTTCTTTAACCCAAGGAAACAGTAAAAGATGCAGAAGAGACAGAGAATATGCAACCTTTGTTAAAAACCCCAATTCTGCTTCTTTCCCCCTGTTAACTCCAATGAACTGGAGGGTCTGTTTATTATGTCCATGATGAAATGTATTTGAATTTGGATGGTTTTCTCAACAGGATGTAATTCTGGAACTTTTAATTTTTGTCTGGAAACATAAACCTAATTATTCACTTTCCCATTTCAATGGTTTCTCTACAGCAGTCATTCCGACCTCCTACCAGGTAAAAGATGATAAATGATTTAAAGTGTTAATTTCCTTACTTCCAGGTGTGGGTTACAATACTGCATCTTCTCAGAATGAGGTTATACACTAATAATTTGGGGTGGTATTGAGGGTTAAGAAGTTGACCTGTGCTGCGACCATCCATTCACTACAGCATCTTCTTTTCCTTTCTCTGGTTGAGTTCTTACTATATTGGTCCTTTGCTGAGGAAGAAATATTCTGTAGCAGTTTTAATCCACCATGCTATCCTAGACTGACTGTCCAGTTGTACACATAATGACAAGGATAATAACTAAGATCACTGAAATTCATCATGTACCAGAAACATGATTCTAATTGTGTCACGTGCACTGATTCACTCCTCACTGTTGTTACTACCACTATTGCTATGACCTAGCATCACAGATGAGTAAATTTAAGAGCAGGGAAGTTAACCAATGTACCTGAGACACAAACGTCTAATGGTATGAAGCTAGAATCTGAAACCAAGCAATTAGGTTACCACTATTGCATTGGTGTTTAATGTTTAATGAATTTAATCAAGAATGCTTATTTCAAATTAAATTTTATGTTATTAGAAAACTAAAACAAGCTCTTTTCTTGATTCAAAAACTGCTTTCTTAAAGCCTGCATACATACCTGGACCTTCTCTCTTTCTGCATTCAGACTATCCTGCAGTTCCTGCAGCTCTCTTTCTAAAAGTTCAACCCTTTGCCGATAACGCAGACTCTCAACCTGAGCCACCTCAAACCTTGTTTCAGCAATTTCTTTTTCTCGTCGTATAAATCTACAAGAGCATATAAAATTTTATTTGAATAAAAAAAAATGACAACATAACATTTTACAACTTGGGTCATCTTTAAGATGACAAGATCCATTCAGTTTAATTAGTTTTACATGTTTTCATTAATAAACTATGGGAGATACACATTTTTTATTAGACAGTGGATTTAGAAATGTGTATCCTTAAAAATGAACTGAAAGGCATTCAGTTTTTCAAAGAACCCACTCAAGTTCTTACTATCAGATTCAATTTAGTCGTTTATTTAAATTGCCATGTCTAAATGTCAAAAGTAATCACTAATTGAATGGTAGTGGGTTTGTTCGCCAATAAGAGATGGAATGAGCTTTCTACCTAGATAGGATATAACCCCACTTCTCTAATTTATACATTTGTAGTTTCATTTCATATGGTATGTTATACCATAGAAATAAAATATTAAGAACATATTGGGTTTACCTGAGAATTTCTAGAATTTGTTCTTGAGATTTTCCTTCTTCACTGAAAGATACATTCAATGGACCTTGTACACCTTCTTTCACAGAGGCAACAACCTTGTCACTTAATTTTTCAATCTGATCATGAAGTAATCGGTTTTGTTTCTCTAGATCTTCACAGCGAGATACACACTTGGAAACTTCATCCTGTAAGCCAAGAGTCTGTCATAGTAGCAGATTTTCCCATGTGCATTAAAAAGAAAAACACAACCCTTTCAATTCTCCAGAATGTTCTATTATGATGTACAATAATACCTTCAACATTCTTTCTCTTTCTTCCCAAGACGCTTTACACTCCAGTAGCTGTGATTCTGCTTTCTGGGTGGCTTCTTCCAGATGCTGACGAAGTGATGCCATTTTGGAAACCTGTTCCTTGGCAGCTTGGAGAGCTTCTACATCAGCAGCATGAAGCATCAATTCTCTCTCATACTTATTCTGAGATTCCACTGCTATTTTAGCCTGTAAAAAATATTCTGTTAACACAAAAGATTAAAAATCCACAAAGCTAATCAATCAGTACAAAAGACAAGATGCACATTGTGTTATATAAAAGTGAAGAAATCTAAATGCACCAAGATAGGAGAATCATTAAAAGTTATGCTATATCTACTCACTGAAATGTTAAATAACTGTTCTAAATGAACCTTATGAAGAGCATGGAGCAATCTGGAATAGATTTTATGAAATAAAGGCTAACTATAACTCAGTTATGTAAAATACATGCTTACACACACACACACAAATTTAATTAAACAAAGAGAAATGAAAAAAAGTTATTTGAAAACTGAATTATGAATAGAGTCTCCAGTTTTAATTTCCAATGTTATTCTGTTTGGAATAAGCAAAGGACAATTCATTTTTGTCTAATTTACCTTTGAAGCATTTCCTGTATTCCATTTTTAAAATAATTGTAATATGTATACATACTATGTACATGTAAACAATAAGAAAGAGTAACCAAGTGAATGGCTATTAATATATCAATGAACTTAAAAATAAAGAGTGTTACCAATATTCTTGTAGGTATTCTTTCCCATTGCACCATTTCAATAACCCCCGTTCCCTCAAATTGCGTTTTATCACTTTATTCATTAAAAGTTATAAGCTTTATCACATATGAACATGGTCAGGTGTGTACATATACTTAAATAATGTAGTTTTGTATTTTTAAAGACTTTAGAAAATATGATGTATATAAATCTGTAGACTCAGCAATGCATTGATGTTTTCAAGAGGTCTTCATTCTGCTGAGGAAGGAATCTCTATCTTGTCTATAATACAGTTTTGCAGCCAGAACTAGTAAAGAACAGCAATAGTTTAAAAAAAAAAAAAAAGAAAGAAAGAAAGGTGGGGGGATGTGTGCATATGCGACCTATCTATAATTTTTTTTTTATTTGTCAAGACGGCTTTGCTAATGTATATTGCATGATTTATCTTTAGCTTTCATCTATATTTTTCAACTGACTGTAGTCCTTTATTTCTGTAAGGTTCACAAATCCCCAAAATGCATTCACACTCAGAGAACTGTTCCCTAGAACCAAAGCTCATTTGTCAGTCACTTACTTGCTCCTGACAGTCACGTCGGGCTTGCTGTTCGTGACTCAATGCTGTGCTTGCTCTCTGAAGGGCTTCTTGTACTTCATTCTGAACACTATGAAGTGTTTTCTTTAACTCAGATAACTAAATTGGAAGAACAAGATTGAAACTAGAGTTAATTGTAAACTTAACTTTAAAAATACTGAAGACAGATTTTAAAGAAACTTCTTACTAAATTTAAAATAGTTACAACCTCATATAATCTACTATACAAATTTTGCAAGTGTACACTTCCTCCCTACTAATATTTGTAGAAGTTTATTCTCAAGCAGAGACTTCTAAAATGTAGCACTGATAACTACTTCCATAAAGTAGTCTAAAATATTCAAAGGAAACAGATGTAGAGAGCAGAGTAAAACATTAAACCAAAATTTGCTGGGTGTGTTCAACAAGTATGTATTGCCATGAACTGAATGGTAACTAGTGAGATATTTAAAAGAATTCAAATCCTTACACAAAGAAAAATAATATGGTTAATGACTAATTTACCTGTTGTTCCATGCTCTCTATGGCTTTTCTCTTGTCATCCTGAAGTTCCTGTTTTTCCTTTTCTACTTCCATCAACTTCTTTTCCAACTGTGTCTGAAACTCAGCTGACTCCTTTAAGCGAACTTCAATATTCTTACGTACCTCCTCTGTCACCTTCACCATTGTTCAAACAGTAGGATATAGAAATTACACACACTTATAATTATACAATTACTTATCCAAATCTAAACTAAATTTGAGAAGTACTAAAATTGTTTGCTTTGTATTAAAAAAAATAATAATCCATCAAATGCTGACTGAAGAGAACAAAAACCTTTAAAACTGTAAGCATAATTTACCTTTCAACTTGGCTACTGGCCATTTTCTCTTTTGAAGCTAAATTTCCAACTCTCATTTCTCCTTCAAGCCTCATATCCACTTACTCAATCTGTCCTTTCTACTACTGAAAGGATTTTCCCCCATGTGTTTTGATTCCCAAGGTGCCAACCACAAAAAGATCTTTAAAAGCTGTTGGCCTAGACTACTGCTATAGCCTCAAAAATAAACTTTGTATCCTTTAACCTACATTAATCTAACTAAAACCAATTTTGACTATACATGTTGGGAAAACAGAAACCAACGGCACTTAATCTTACAAAATATGACATTCAACACATTTCAAATTTGGTTCTCAATTACATTTATATTTCTAACTACCTAATTTCACAAATGCAAAACACTAGCCAAACTTATCTGAAGCCTATCTTGGCTGAGGGTTCCTACTACATGGAATCACTTTGTCGTTGACTATCCAGGACTTTCTTTCAAGGCTGTGCACAAATGCCATCTCCTTTGGGAAGTCCTACATACTAAGAAGACAAATAACCTTACCTACCTCCCACTCACATCAACATTTAATCTGTACCTTTCCTGCAGCAATTATACCCTCCCTTGTTTTATTAATTTTGTGGGTTGCTTTTACCTGGCTTATTAGACTCAAGCACTTTTAAGAGGTTAAGTGTAGGGAATGCCAGGATGGTTCAGTAGGTTAAGTGCTTATCTTGCAGCCCTGGGGTTTGAGGTTCACAACCTGGCCCTGGCCCGTGTGGACTCATGCTGAACTGGGGTATGCTCCTAGTTTGGTACTTGCCCGGGTGAGCTTCCCATGTGGAAGGCCCCCAGTTCGGCTCCTGCCCAGGGCATGCTTCCCATGTAATAGGAGGGCGCCAGCTCATGGGGGCATGAGTCCTATACAGGAGGATCCTGGCCCAGTTCCTGCCCTGTGCAGCCCTGTGCCCACCTGTAGAGTGAAACTATATTGAAAACTTAATGACCTACAACCATGGAGACTGCTCTTGGCCTCCCCCCTTCTCTCTGTCTCTGTCAAAAACAATAATAAATTAAAAAAAAAAAGAGGTAAGTGTAATGATCAGCCCAACTTGCCCTTATGCACAGCAGGCTCCTAAGTAAAAAAAAAAAGAATAAATGAATTCAAATCAAACTCAGAATTGTATATACCTGTTTTTCCTTGTTAAGGGATTCTTCTAAACTAGTAACCATTGCTCGATACTGTTCCACATTACTAGTACTTGTTTTGAGTCTCTCCTTCAAATCATTTACTTGTTCTTCTGTCTGCCTTAGCTGACTGAGAAGATCATCCACATCTTCTTTGTTGCTAGGCTGACCTAAAAGATTTAAGTTTCTTAAATTTAATGTTTTAAATGACATTAGAGATGATTGCTATCAGAGTGTGTGAAATTAGGAAAAAGGCTCAAATGTAGAAGTACTTAACTATTTAGGAAATATATTTCAACCCATGCTAAATAATGAAATAAAAACAACTATTTTGTCAGTATGTTTCATCAGAAAAAAAAAAAAAAATCAAGTATTTGAAATCTGCTATTGCAAATATTAAGGAAAGAATAAATGAAAGAGAAGAACACAAAATATGTCCACTAAACTGAGGAGCTACTTGAATTATCATTCTTAATTTATCATTTAAACACTGTTTACTCTGAAACACCAATTTTCATTCTAAATAATCCATGGGAAAGGAAAAAAGTTACAGATTACTTCTGGAAAAGATACCAGACAAATCAATTATTTCTGTAAGTGAGCCTTATCATTATAGACTTCACAAGTAACCTCATTTCAAAACGGAGAGTTTAAAATCCAAATACTGGCCCGCCTCAAAAGAAATACTTTAAAAATCAATAAATGGGTTCAACAACTACAATACTAAGAGCACATCTTGTGGTCAGATCCCATGGAGAATTATTCTCAATCTTCCAAGTCTGTGAATTTATTAATTAGGTCTAAAATTCAGCTCTACTACATGAATGGTAAAGGTTTTTGTTTTGTTTTTTTTCCCTGTTATGAATATTCACAAAGAAAAGGCTATTTATTTACAGAATATATTATAAACCTAAGGAAATAGTTTATTATCAGTCTAATAATTTATTTACCTTTACCAGTTCTCTGTGAGGACTGAGAAGCAAGCTGGACTTCTATATTACTAAGGTGCTGTTTCAATGTAGCAATTTCCTTTTGAGCATTTTTTAATAGTTCTTTTGTGTTAAGATGAAGATTTGTTTCAGTATCCAGCTGTCTCTTTGTATCTAAAAGTTGAACCTATAAGGAAAAATACATTAACCCTACAAACACTATTTTTAGATTCTTAACTAGAGGTTCAAGTTATCTTTTTACAGAACTTAAAAACTCTGGCCAAGATAGAGTAACAGCAACCAGATTTACCTTCCCATTTGAAACAACCACCCTCAATACAAGCAAGCAAGCAGGCAGGCAGGCAGGCAGGCAGGCAAGTAAGCAAGCAAGCAAGCAAGCAAGCAAGCAAGCAAGCAAGCAAACAGAAATGAACACAACACATGAAACAATTTTACAGTTGTGGGTTGATAGGAAATAAGAAGAGAGCCCTATAATTTCCCTAGCTTACTGATTAAGAGTGTGCAGGCTATGGGAGAGCATTTGAAATCTTGCTTCCTGGGAAATGTCATCAGTTTAGGCTTAAATAAACTCTTATAAAAAAAAAAAAAAAAAAATCAAGAGTGTCCAGCTATGGTACAGAGAAAAGGAAATGAGGCAAAGGACAGCAGAATCCCCTGAACTGAGAACAATGAACTGAGAGCACAAGACGACTAAATTAGCTTGAATTTATGAGACAAACCATCAGAGAAAAGAAAGCTACACAGGTAAGTTACCCTGGAGATTTCCAGAGGACCCCTCTTGAACATTCAGCAACACAGCGATCAGTACATGCATGTGAAATTATCCGACAGGGTCAAGAATCATCCAAAGACTGAAGAGTATCAGCACTCTAGAACCAGGAATAATGCCCTTGCCTAGCAGCCAGACTGAAAACACTCATAATCCATTGGATACTGGGACCAGCACTCGGGAGGGTCTTGCCTCAGTAATGGGGAATAATTAGTTCTAGACTTAGCCCTACTTTGGCCCTGTAATAAATCATAAGTTTATTACAGGGCCAAAGTAGTGCATATCAGAACAAAGCTTACAATGTATAGGAATACAAAAATATCTAGCATCCAAAAGGAAAACTTATTAATGGGGCACCCATAAAAATTACTAGGCACACAAAGAGGTAAAGTCTCTTCAAAACAATGCTTCAACGTGACATGGCAGTGGGTCCACACACCAGCTTAATTTTTGAACACATCTACAGAAATTCCAAACACTGATAGACTCACATCTAGATTTCTAGTTAATGTATGCCTTTGTTCCACCTCATTTTCCAACTTCTTTTTTAGATGAGATATTTCATGTTCCAGTTTTTCTATCTGGTTACTAAGCCTTTGTTTGGTTTCTGTTTCAGATCGCTCTAGTATTCCCTAAAGTAAAGAAAGATTGTTGGTTATTTTTAAGAAAAAAGTAAACAAACAAAACCCCCCAAAATACAAAGAAAACTAAAGGCTACAGGGCATTATAGGATTATACCCCATTTCTACATGAAGGAGTTAAAATCTGTAACATTTACCAAAAAATTTATTTTAACATTTAACATGTTAAAGCATCTATTAAATAAGGTAAAAGAGAGAAACATATTCCAATTATTATTCATATCTCAAGTTAAAAAAAAAACCCCAAAAATTTAACCTTGTAAACAAACAGCACAAGATGGTAAATACAAACCTGAAGATCAAAACTGCCAACTTCACTGACTCAATGAGGTCTCTTTCAATGTTTTATTTAGAGTACTGACAAGTCTTAATCCTCAAAATCCAATGATCATCACAATATATGACAAAAATGACAGGTAAATTTTCTAATTAAGAAAACTGAGATTTAAAACTAGTTAAATAGTTAAATTTTTATGTGTATGTGCCTTTTTACTTGGTTACCTGAATTGTTTGCAGATTAGTTAGCAGCAAGTTTTGCCCTCTTTGTTCAGCTAACAAAGACTCTCGTTGCTGAGAAAGACGAACTTCGGATAATTTAAGCATTTCTTTTTCCTTTTTCAGATTTTCTGCTCTTACCTTGAGGTAAATGGAAATGAAAGAAAAAGTGTTGGAAAACAATGTGTGAAATGTAGTAATACAATTATAAATTAAAATGATCCTTCATTACTACACATTCCTCATTGCTAGAGATAACCTTTTCATTATGTATGAAATAAAACAGTTTTGTATGTTGAACTATGAAACAGAAATTACTGGGAACACAAACAGATCAAAAAATAATCTTGCATACATGATTTCTTTGCTATAACAAATCAGACTTTAATACAACAAAAAAATATCTTAAGAACTACAGTTGACTCTTGAACATCATGGATTTGAACACCACGGATTTATTTATACCAGGTCCACTTACATACATATTCATAGTTATGTGAACCTGTGCAGTTTAAACCCATGTTGTTTAAGAGTCAACTCGATTTGGAAACTATGTAGTAAGGGCCTATGATATACATGAACCTCTCAAACACCTTAAGTCATACCAACTAGTAAAATCAAAGTAGTAATTAAAAAACAAATGTCAAATACAATTTATAATGCAAGTCAGATGAGAAACTGGTCTCACTTCTGCAACAGCCAGCTTTTCATTTGCTCCTCTCAGATCTTGCGTCATTGTATTGATGATCTGTTCTTGCTTTTGAGTTGTTGCAGTGAGTTTCTGATTTCTCTCTTGTAGGGACGTTATTTCTCGGCGATATCCTTCAACATTATCTTGTAACATTTCATAACTTATATGAAAGAAAAATAAATCTATAAGCAACTGAAATACTATATCCTAGTTCTTAAAGAATTTCATAATAGCAGAATTTTAAATGATTACGACTACAAAAAGAAGCTTTTGGTAATAAGGTAGCATCTTCATTCTTTTTTCTAAACTACAAAATTAGCAGTTATATTCAAATTCTAAATAAGCATAGTATTTCATGCTGATTTAACTTTTCAAACTTATTTATTTACAAGAATTTTAATTATATTCAAAGTAATGCTGATACAATGTTATATACCAAATATTAACACATGCAGTAGGCAACTTAAGATATTTACACATGGTCTGTGATGGATTTTTGCTAGTTCTTTTTCCCGCTATAACTCTTCATATTTTCTTATATGCTTGAAAGCTTAGAAAATGGCTGGCTAGAGCAATCAACATAGGGGGGAAAAGATGCTTTTATATGGGGTATCAAATTGGAGTGTACAGATAATTGTCATACCGTTAGAAAAACATAGTTTTATCATTTAGCACAGGCACTCCTCATTTCACCACGCTTCACAGTTACTGTGCTTTTATGACCATCAAAGCAAGACCTTTCACCAGCAAAAATATTGACTTGGTGAAGGCTTGATGATGATTAGCACTTTCAGCAACAAAATTTTTAATTAAGGTACGCACATTTTTTTAGACACAACGCTATTGTACACTGAATACACTATAGTATAAACATATGCACTAGGAAACCAAAAAATTCATGTGACTTCCATTTATTCCGATATTCATTTTAGCACAATTGTCTGAACTGAGGTATGCCTGTGTACATAAAAATAAATTTTGTCCTAACTTACTAAGCTAACAAGTACTCAATGTATCTAATAACAACTATGGAATAAAATTTACTATTACTCCTTTATAAGGGACCAAGAATGTAAATTTTCACAAAATTATCTAGTACCTGTTTCTCTTCTACCTACAACAGATAAGGTCGAATGGAATTTGCTCATGTTCCACTTATCCTCTGGTGCATTTATAAAGTAATTAAGTCCTACAGTAAGACTTTCAATCTCTGGAAGGAAAACTAGCAACATTCCTGACATGCACTGCAATTTTAAATAACT